>BQKZ01000436.1:57147-101640 GCA_036244855.1 Temnopleurus reevesii | reverse complement strand
CCCGAAAAAAAAAGAAAATGAAAGACCAGTTTGAGGTATCTGGGAAAATGGAACAGGTAGGCCTACATGAAAGTCAGCATGTCCTGCTGGTAGTGTAAGACTGAATACATGAATTTCACCAACTGCAATAGAGGTATACTGCCAAGAAAAATAGCTAACATACTTTTCAGATGTTCTTTGGCTTTTCATTCCATTGTTAGTCTTATTTTCTAGATGATTCTTTTTTTTTTACCTCAATTGAGGCATTTATTTACATTCAAAATGAAAAAAAAAACTAATTTTAATTTCTCTTACAAAGATATATCTCATACAATTTGTTCTATTGTCTTTCCCTTTTCTATTCCATTCTACTCCATTCTTAATCTTATTTTCTAGATGATATGTGTTTTCTAAAAAGAGATTCATGAGGAAAAGTTTATTAGACCGATCTGTATTATTCTTTTTAAACCCATGACATTCTTAGGCTATGAAACAATTTTTTGTCTCTTCTATTTACTAGATACAACACTCATTGACTGCCAGTGCCACACCTTAAGTCTTATGTCATAAATGATCTCTGACATTATAAAGACATAAGTTTGATTGACATGAACAAGAAAGGGGCGGATGGGATGTACGGTTACAACGATATGGTTGGAATAGCTCCGTAGAACATAACGATGAAGACATCACGCTGAGCAACCATCATCTACGTCCATCATTTTTTGTTCTATGGATGCAGGACTACAAGAATGGTTCAATCACTGATGGAGTTACCCTACTGAAATAAAACATGTGATTGAATACATAAAATGAATAAAAAAATGATAGGAGGACCCCATTGGAAATAAGCCGTCAACTTTAATGGGCTATCCTTGTAATGGTCTTTCCTCGCATTTGTGACAAATGAAATGAAATCAAATCGGATATATAGAGAAAGTCATTGAGAAATGCACAGTACTTTTGTAATAACTATTGCAAATTACAGTCTACCATTCCTAAATCAACTTCCAATAAGGGTAAATAATCACCTAAGTCGAATGATTTTTCAAGTCTACTCTTTACAGTCTATTGTTTTTACCCCTAATGAGACAAATTTTCAGCAAGTCATATGGAAGTAGGACCGCATGACAGGAGGATGTACCAAGAAGGTTATTATGAGACGCACTGTACTTTGGTAACGACCATTGCTAATTACAGTATGATGGAAGTCTATAATGGCCCGCACCTCATTTCTGAGCGAATATAAAACCATAAAAAAACCATCCTTTAATAACAACATCTGGTATCACTCGAAAGAGAATATTCTGAAGATTATCTGGAAATAAAAATTGAGCAGAAAAAAGCACCACAAATATCTACGAGGAACAGTTTGCGACAACGTCTTGCAAACTGCCGTAGTTTTTGGAACATATTTAAAGGCACGCACTGCTCTTTGCCGAGCAAATAAAGGACAATTATCAACTTTTATTGCTGTATCTTTTACTTACTAATGTCACATAAATTCTATAGATTAATATGAAATAGCATAAAATCGTTAGTATTTGTAAAAACCTACGATTTTTTGCCCGATTCTTAGATACATGAGCAAGAAATTATCGTCGCAAAAGCTTCCTTAGTCCCATGCATAGACAAGTCACAGAGTTTGACCAGCGCGTATTTGGCCATAAACACAACGCGCATTTTAGATGCGTGCCTTTTTATTACGCGGGCATTTATATGAGCGGACCAAATAATCACCAAAGTCAAATAATTTTTAAAGTCATCTCTTTCTAGTTTATTGTTTTATACCCCTTACAAATCAAATTTTCACTAAGTAAGTAAGCTTAACATATTTAATTCAAACAGGCTGGCAATATACCCTATAAAAAGGGACAAAACCTGTTTGGAAGCATGAAATATGATATGACGCATCGCTTTAACAAAAGCATGAAGTGTATAAAGAGAAATCAAAAGGGACCGTATTTGAACAATTGCTTTGGCTGCTAATGGGCCATTCAAAGTCGATTCCTTTCATCACCTCCACCCCCATCATCAATTCCCTTTGAAATGTTTGGCACCTCAGCTGTGTCTGGATCTAGGGTCTGCCAATATTGTGACAAAAACCCTGCATGTTTTTCTCCATGTGGGACTACGCTATAGCCTTTTCATAGCATTGTGTGCCGATCACCTAAAATTGTTCTCTACCCCAGGCTATGAAGTAAGAGCGTGGTAATACTTTAGCATACATAAGAACAAGGAACATGAAATGCTAATGGTTTCTTCATATGTGATAAATTATCACAAAAGTATAGTCTTCTTGAAAGAGCGAAGCTCAAAATTTACCACAAAGAATAAATGTTTCAACATTGATAGCAAATTTTTTATAGCCAAAAGATCACCACAAAATGATTTGTACTCACATCTTATGTTATCCAATATTAAAAAAATCTTTATCTTGCTTGAGGCGACAGCCAAACTATTTTAAATAGCACTAAGTAATTTAACAAAAAACCATCAGACTGTTGTCATTTGTTGCAAACTAAAAACTGTATCGTAAACCACAATGATCATCTTGCATGAAATTTTTTTTTTTACGAATTTCAATAATTGAGTGATGTGGCAACTATAATTGATTTATCTCTGGCAAGAAACGTCCCCCAGACAAATATTTGGAAAGATTTTTGCAAGCTTTCTTTTGGACACAGGAAATTTGTGGGATTCAAAATTAAATAAAAATGTTTGACTACCGCTGCGATTGCTTGCAAGAAATATCTTGTGTCTCAATGTCTCAAGAGCTATGTTAGTATGTGAGTAAGAATAAAGTAATAACTCTGATTTCATTATTCTAAATTAGGGTCTGCAAGCGGAGGCTATCAATATCACAGCGATAAATGTGTATTATCAAGGGCTCCTTCATTCCGATCGAGAATACTCAAGCTCTGAGATTCGTGAGCCAAATTATTCATGAGAAACATGCAAATCAGCAAGAATTCAGGGCGGTGGTTCATTGCTACTTCTCAAAAATTAATCCTGGAAATAATTTGCAATAATTGGCATCCATCTCGAAGCCATGATTCACAAACTTCTTCACTTTCTGCTCCGACATCTATTCAATAAGACATCTCCATTTTACATGCTTTTATCTTTTATTTTTCTCCTTCAGAATATTCTCATTAAAATGACAATTTCTTCTCTTCCTCCTTACATCATTACTGTCTGTTTGCCTGCCCTAAATCATGTTCTTATATTAATCTCTCAGATATGAAAAATACATTTTTGTGAAGATATCCAAAAGTGGTCCTTATAGGCAATTTAGCTTGTATCAATTTGTAATGACCCACTTTTACTGCAAGAAGAATGAGCTTACAGATTGCAAATATGGTAATTTCTGCAATGATTCCATATTTGTATACTGCATACCAAGTATGAGGAGTTCCTTGAGACAATCAAATTTACCTTTTTACACTAAGGGGGTGTTGCTCAAAATCAACTGCAAATCAACTGCAACTTTTCAAATTGTAATGCGCATTTTCATTCGGGCGCGATGTGCGCATTTTACAAGACGCGCATAAAACAATGATTTTGATTGGTGCGTTCTGATCAACTGCAACTTACGATTAATTGCAACCTTTGAGCAAAACCCCCTAAGTTACAGAAAAAGAAATCATCACATCACGTCTCAAATATGAATATTAAGAGCTATGACCAGGAAAATTACCTTCATATATCAAGAAAATGACATTAAATCTAGTGTAAAAACAGGCAAATGCAAGACCTGGGACCAGAAAAAAAATACATTGTTAACATACATCAGCTACCTTGATATATCAGACAACCTTATATATGTAGTTACTTCAGAATATAAGATAATTAATTTTTGTCACTTGTGATATGTTATAGACTTCTTTTCTGCATATAAAGTTTCTTTCTGATTCATATTCAAGAGACATTACTATATGTCTGCTCAGGCATGCCTATGTCAGGCTTTGATATGTATCTCTTAATCAGTTAATCTAATCCAGGTAAAATTCCTCTTCTCTTTCCATACCCTGATCCCAAAGGAGAAAATGGAATCCTCTTTTTTTTCCATCCTAATTTTTTCCGAGGGTGGCTCAAACTGGTCGTTGGCTTGCCTAGGTGAGATGCAAAGTAGATCAGGCTGCTGCGTTGGTGTTGCAGCCAGCGCGGAGGAGAGTGGATGAGGGGGTGGGATGTACAGTGTTGCCACGGCAACGGTGAGAAACAATCCTTGACAACGGGTGCGGAATATTCACGGGACTCCCAGGTGGCACACCTAGCAAACATCTTTCCTGCCATCTCGGCCTTTTCGTCTTGGCTTCGCGGCGGAGTTCCTCTGCATGACGAATGGATTTAACATAAATCAGGGAGAGGATTGGAGATATTTGGAATGAGTAAAATATAGCTGGTGATGATGCAGTTATGATGATGATGACGATGACAATGATGATGAGGATGATGAAAAAAAATGATGATGCTGATAATGATAGAGATGGTGGTGTTGATGATGATGATGGTGACGATAATGATGATGATGCTGATAATGATAGTGATGGTGGTGTTGATGATGATAATGGTGACGATGATGGTAATGATGATGACGATGATGATGATAGTGATGATGATGATGTTGTTGATAGTGATGATTATTGGGTGATGATGGTTAAGATGCTTATGGTGATGATGGTTATAACAGTGATGATGATACAATTAATAATCATGACATTGAGGACGGTAAGCATGATGATGATGATGATGAGAGTGTGGCAGGCACTTACGTCCTTTTTGTGAGGATGAAAAAGATTTAAATTATAATCACCTGAGACATGATACTTATTCTCCTTGTGTATTTATCATAAACGTGCTCAAGTCTTATACCAAGTGCTATTTAAGTAGCATTATTTAAATGGAAATTGAAAAGATATTCAGTCAGATATGCATGAATATATCCTTCCCACACAGGAAATACAGGAGCCCAACACATCATCATCATCAAGCTGCAGTCAATAGTATATTCAATATGATTTGCCCAGGTAATACTTCTACAGAATAAGACATCTTTGGAAAGGTACAGCAATGGAATCACCAAAAGAAGCCTTTCACCACCTAGAAATTTCTATAAAATCATGTATCAAGAGCTATTAAAATATCATTATCAAAATGGACATTGAAAAGAAATTGACTCAATTATGCACCAATACCTACATTATTTCATCCAAGAGCAGTCAATATCATATTCAATATGATTTGCCCAGGTAATACTTCTACAGAATAAAACATCTTTAGAAGGGTGCAGCTATGAATATAACTAAAGGAAGCTTTTCACCACCTAAAAATCACTATCAAAGGGGAAAAATGAGGGAGAAAACAAGCCGAAGAATTGTCTAGACATGCAGCATATGGTCGCGAGTTATTGCCAATACCACAATAAAGATTATTCGTCATGCTCCGTTCTCTTTCATCCATTGTTCTCATAGCCATAGCTGCACACGGTCACAACAGATCGACAAGGATCTTGAATGGTGGGGGTCTTTAGTGGTTTAACGGCTAAACGAACCCAGGTCTCGTGCCGACAATACCCAATGTCAGCATTGTCAAGACGATGAAAGAATCGTTAATGAAACGACCCAATTTAGCTGAATGGCTTTTGATAAGCGGTGTCGTAGCACCGGCGCAAGTGGCAAGAAAATATGCAGCGTGTTCCGCGAGCTAAGCGGTGTGGGATGGCGGTATTCAGGTAGCGAGACGAAGACATCATGGCAGTATGGAATTGGGTTACATGGGAGATTGGACATTAGAAGATTCTTTACTCTCGACAACAGTGCGAGATTGATCGTTTAGAGTAGATAACGCATGAATAAGAAACGTAATCTCGCAGGTATCTGTAATCACATCGTACAGATAAACTACACTCTTGCAGAATGTTCAATGATTTTATAACAGTGTTTTAAACGTGTATATTATAAATTTTAAAACAAAATTACAGAAAATGACAAAAGTTTTGGTTAAAAAAATTCATAACCATTGTCTATATTGAATGATTTAAAAGGTGCTTACGAGATTGAGTATTTTTTTCAGGCAGGAAAATTGGTAAAATTTTGTATTTTGCGGTTTAAACCCAACCCTCTTCATTTCACAGTTATTCTCTGTGGCAATTCTCAATACTCTGTGGCAATAATTGCCTTTCTTCATGTACTTTAGAATCTATAAACTTGAATTACCGAATGAACTTTGCTGCTCATCTATCAATCAGTGAGAACATTAAATGTATTTCCATTCCATAATGGATGGTATTCACCTCAACTCATTAAGACATTAATTTTTCAAATGTATACATAATTACTATATCATCTTTAGCAAATTAAGAATGAAAATAGTTTTGTGATCTCAAAAGCAGATTTAGATTTGCTCGTATAATCAAACAGGGGGCATTTATAATCACCGACCACACTGGATTTGTAATAATCCTCACCACACACCCAGAGAACATTCATTCAATCATTCATAAAATTAAACTCTCATTCCTCGTCTAAGCACGTGGGCACATTCATCACGTACGGCTCCCTCTATACGTCAATCATTGTCGAGAAAAAAAGCGGGAAAATGGCGAAGGTGGTCGAATGTGTGCAATCAAGCCCTCGAACGGGACCACTTGAAAGTTACCATAATGGACGAATGCCTCTATCTGTTTGCCATTCTCACGACCATGCGGTGGAGAATAAAAGGAGAAATTATGTTTGGAAGAAGAAAGTGTGAAAAGGGGTCTTTGTGGTTAATGTGTGCAAACCGCATTTATTTGATAAAAAGATATGCTTTTGATTTGGAGTTTGAACCGGTGGCGGTATTGTGATGGTATTTATGGAGCTTCGCTGAAATGTTTGACAAAGGTGAATTTGCTTCCTATCACCATTCGTGATTCATACTTTTTGGCGCATTGTGACATTGTTCAAACATATCTTGAACATATGTTCAATGTTTAAGGAGGGTCTTCTGGTGTATGAAACAAGTATATGAAATCAAATATTTATGATTCCATTCAGAAGTTATAATGAGGATCACTCTGTCAATTCCGCCCCCCTTCCCAATCAGCGCATATACACCAATGTTCCTATTTCAAAATTATTTATTGAACACAATTCTCACAATTCATGAGGAAAATAAGACTTATAAGGAAGTGAAAATCCGAGGAACATCTGAAATGATTTAACAGGTTCTATTTTATATGATTATCAATAACTCACTATGATTTCCTTAATTTGAGCTAAGAGTAAAACAAAATCAGTGGGGCCATTTTCAGAGGGTCGGTCGGTTGAGGGCAGGTAAACAATTTTTTTGCTTAATATTGGGTGGCAAATCATCTAAAAATCAGAAATCCATGACCACCTTGGAGACAAAATGGCCTCATAAAGCGCCCCATCCTTTCAAATAAAGCGCCCTCCTTCATCACGCTACAGTCGGAGAACTTTCTCCAATTATTCCGCATATGAAAACCATAGATGCACCATCAAGGCATGTAGTTGCAAGTAAAGGGGAGATTGATCATGGAGGGGACAGAAGAAAACAGCAGTCATGATTGATCAAAATTCTCATATTTGTTCGTCTTGAGCTCGTCACAACTGGTTATTACAGATCTCTGTATCAATATATATTGCACTAGGCTCAAATCAAGACTTATTATTTCGATTTTACACCTAACAGACAAGAAATAGGAAGTATATGCACTATTTTATTTCAGAAAATTTGGAACAGATATTCCATGTCAATATATACATGTAAAGCACAAAGCTCAAATTAAGACTAATTATTTGAATTTTACACCTTATAGAAGATGGAGATATAACACGTACATGTATATACACTATTTTATTTCAGAATCTTTGGAACAGGTATTCTATATTGAAATATAATGCACTAGGCTCAAATCAAGACTAATTATTTATATTTTACACCTTATAGACAAGGATAGAGATTATGAAAAGTATATGCACTATTTAATTTCAGAACCTTTGGAAAGAAATTTCACATCAATATATAGTGCACTTGGCTAAAATCAAGACTTATCATTTGGATTTTACACCTTACAAACAGTGATGGAAAGATAAGAAATACATGCACTATTTCATTGTCCTGCAGTGCCGCCCTTGCCTTTTAGTTTCAATATTTATATATTTTTGTATTTTCATGTATACTTGTGTAATCATATAATCTATTTGTTGTAATTCTTATGTGGGTCTTGATAAGCAAAAAAAAAAAAGATATATTGAATTGAATCGAATTTAGCAATTTCATAATTTCAGTAAATGTTGGAGTAGATATTCACATAGAACAGTGGACATTGTATATCATCAAAGTGACATGTCATAAAAACCGATGAAGTTGATCAAGAATGAATAAAGCCATCATATCTAACAACTGGAAGATGATTAAAAAGGTATGAAAAATTATCATCTCCAACATAGAAAATTCAAACATTCCCAGTTCAACACATAAAATAAGACAAGCATTGAGTATCTGAATAAAGTAACCAATCTCTTCTCGTTATTGATCAATTTCAATAGATAAAAATTGTATAGAGTCTGAAACCGAGGTTACATTCCAATGATGTAAAATTGCGAACAATCAGGCTTGAGAGGGCTCTAAGTCAAGGGTAGCACTGTATATGGAGAAGACCTTGAGACTATACCTGGAGCAAAAAATCTGCATCAGACGTAATAAATCAAATGCCATAAATAGTACCATCTTCCCTTCGTTTTGTTCAATTCTCTCTCTCTCTCTCGGGTAGTTGTCTGTCTGGAAAGAATGTGGGGGTGGTTGCATATAATCATCATTATGGGAATAGGTTTAAAATGTTAGTATGATATTGCTGTGTAATGAAGTAGGTTAATTGTGAAATCGTTGTGATGATTGGTGTAAAGGATCCCAAAAATCTATTATTTCTATAATGAATTTCCAATTTATTTGTGTTTCAAGTCCTCCTATCTCTTGTTCCCTCTCCCATCCTCTGTCTCTGTTTTTTTTTCTTTGTGTCTATCTATCTTTTTGTCCTTCTCTAATATAGCTCTCTTCTTTTGAAACTTAACATTTATAGATGTATCTCTCTATAGGGTTGTTGCCAGAAATTTGAAATTGATCGCAAGTTGCAGTTGATCTAGTCATTTTAAAATTTGGGTTACATTTTATCATTTTTCATGAAAATTCTAAAACACCTTCCTATGCGGATTCTTATCTTTACACCTTTCTTGCTAAATCATCTCTCTTTTGCCGTCTAAGATATGGGAGATCTATATATCTATCTCTCTTTCCAATACCATCTAATGGCACTAGAATTCCCCCATCTCGCTCAAATCAAATTGCTCCTGTTCCATCTCTTCTCATCACCCCCAATGATGAAATCCATTCCCCGGACCGGCATCTCGTCTCGCACTTCTCCGTGTGCAATTTGCGCAATATCCCTTGCGAAATGCTCAAATTTTTCCAGGAATCCTTATTCCGGTCGCGCATCAAGATAATCATACAACGCCTTTATTCTCCTGTTCTCTGATTCGGTGCACTTAGATTGCGAATATTTGTTATCCAAAGTACACTGCTATCATCCTCATCATATACAATTTTGTCAATTTAGACCTTTCCCCAAACCTGTCCCCAATTTGAACCCTTAACATTCTACCTTTATTCTTAAAGGTAATACTAAAAATGATATTGATACTCAATAACATTATTTAATATCATTTAAGAAGATAAATCATTTGTTTCTTCTCCTTCTTAGATGAGGTTTATAATAATCTCTAAATCGTCTACATTGCGTTTTTGGGGAAACCCAAATCTTTTAAATATTTATCACTCTACACTAACATGCTTGCAGAATTAATCAGCTCTACCATGTCTACTCCACCTACATTGCGCCATCACGTCCTATCGCCGATCAAAAATATTCTCCGATCAATGCGAGGACGACAGCTATTAAATGTACACATTACACGTATAACGTGAGAACGGTAGCGCATCGATGTATGCAAAGCAACGGTAGCATGTGTAATAGGTAATCAATTACAATTAAATTTGGAACGGTTGCGGACAGCCTTCGTGTATCAATAATGGAGTGGAGTGTAGGTGCAACGCCAGCACCTGGTGGTGAGCAAATCGAGATGAAAATGGGAGCCGTGTTTTGGGGAAAATGCTACAGCTATCGGGGCAGCGTTTCAACAAATCGTTCTTAAAGTTACAAACGACTTCAAGAAAGACTGGATTACGTTAACGAGTCTAATACGCACAAGATTCTTGATCATTGAGTACAAGAACTGATAGCAGTCGTGTGTAAAGTAGTTCTCAAAGTCTTTCTTATCTTGGTGAAACGCCAGGACACATTACCTGTCAAAATCCTTTGTTTACCTGTTATCACTATAAAATGCAAGAAAATGGTATCACGTTGAGATCACTATACCATACCTATTGTTTTCAGCTTTTATGGTGATAACAATGCTTTTCCAGTGTTATATCTATCATATATCCATGATGTTTCTTCTCTTCTTGTAAATGGCAAATAAATAATAATTGAAATAATTCTTGCCTTATCCCAACATGGATAAAAACTGATTGACAGTGCTTTACCGAGAAGCTGTGAAAAAAATTCAGGCATTCTCGGGTAAGAATCGAACCCACGATCTCCTGATGACTAGACAGGTGTCTTACCTCTAGACCACCAAGAACCGATGGTAGTGGAGGGCTCGATTTGTGTTATAGCAGCATTTAATAAATAATAAATGAATATTGATGAGATTTATTATGGAAAGTTGTGTCTATCTCTCAGATGGTAAAAAGAAAAAATATAGCAGCAAGGGGTTAATGAGGAAACACAATATAAAGTATTTTCGAAAAGTTAAGTCAAACGCAATTTCAATGCTCCTTAGTAATGCTATTGAATTCGGAACCGGCTTGTCATTGTTGTGTCCGCACAGTTGAATACACAGCGTACGAACGTATTGTCAGCGTTTTAGTTAACTTTTCGGAAATAGTTTATATTTTTGTTAGGAATAACTGTAGAAAATAGACGAATTTTGAGATGGAAAGCACAACAGATAAAGGACTGATTAAAAAATACATGATAGAACGAGTAGAAAGGACGGGGGATAATATATGGAAATTAGAAAAAAAAAAGAATGTGGAGAAGGGATTTGACAGACAAGTGAGAATCTTAAGGGAATAAGGGAGAATTTACAAATTGAGAAAGATGGTGAGAAGACCGAAAGAGGGAAGGGGCAGTAAGCAGAGTAGAGGACAACTTGTTATGCTAATATACTCAGGCAGATGGGTCGGTATTTGCAAGCAAACGACTCGAAAACCTGGAGTGTTTACTGACATTATGGAAGAGCGGTTCGACAGTTGGAATACTTGATTGCTGTTCAATGTCCAATCTATAAGGAGCGTTCAGACATTGGGAAACTTGTACAAAATTGTACAGATGAGCATCTTTCGCAAACCATTTGAATCACAAATGAGTATTCAACCTACAAAATTACTTTTAAAAAATTCATTGAAAGAATTATTTTCCCCACCCCATCCCTTATCCTTGATAAGCTTATGAGCTCAATTTCGGATTGCACCCTGGATACTACCACCCCCTCATCTATCCCATCTCCTCCCCCACCCCCTAAAAATCTTAGACAAGCTTTGTAATTTGTCCAGTTGAGGACCCTGTGTTCTGATAGCACCCACCTCTGCATATTCTCTTGCACTGAACACACAGGGACTGCATAGCACTCAACCAAAGAGTCCTTACATAACCCTCAGATCATGCTTACCCCTCTGATCGCACCTCCACACAGAGATGGTGTGATCAGAGTCCTCAACTCAAGTAACTGACTAGTTGCTTACATACGTAACAACAACATTTTATTAAGCGCTATATAAATGCAGACCTATTATCATTATCATATCTACATGTCGTTCAAGTATATCATGGGTTTTACTTCTCATTTAGTATCATTCAAACAAACAGATATGCCACTCGGTGAGATGGAAATTATCACAAAAGTGGCAATAATTTCATGAAAATCAAGGCATCTCATAAAAATGTTGCGAAATGATGAATTTTCCTGAAGATGGCATCTTTGAAAAAAAACTCTTAGAATCAGCATCAACTCTAACCAAAAGAGATTTGCCGAAAGAGATATCCTAAGAGATGTTTGCAAGACAGGTACAATATCTTTAGTCTGAAAGGGGGATGGATGTAGATGTGAAGTGCAAAGAAAGCAAACCAAACCTAAAGTGAGGTCTGTAATTTGTAATTAGACATGACTTTCATCCGTTCTCTCTTTCATGCCACAGGATGAAACATTACACTCAACAGACGTACAATGGAATCTAAGTGTAAAGAGGTATATAAAGATATTCCGGGCACAGCAAATTACTGATATGATGAGGTCTTTGGGTATATGAAAATTGCCTTGTGGTATCGGGAATATCATTATTATAATATCAGATTAAAGAAATCCAATGTGGAGGTTGGACATAAAAATTACTTTCCTCTATTAGAAGTATCATTGCATGGGTTAAAGAAATCTGGAAAAAATGTAGAAAAGTTTCACAATTTACCAAAGGTTATTTTGATGGACTCAAGATTAATTTTTTTTCAACCTTGATTCAAGAATTGTAGTTCAATCGTTACTAACCGGTTAAGAGAATACCTTGTAAATATGTTTATAGGAAAGTAGTGTGCAAACATTGAATCTATTATCAAACCAGCGTATTCAATCTATGGAAGGTGAAAGTATTTCAAATTTAATAATACATAATCAAACTGCATATATCATTTCTCATTTTCATGTCTCCGAATATGGTCACTGGGCCTAAATATGGTCACGAGTTTCTTATCATTATACATTTTTTCCCTTTCATGATTCAGTTCCTGTCCTTAAATTGTCATGCCCTTAAAACATGGCGCTTTATCTCCATGCATGACTTCTTCTTTCTAAAATTTCTCCCCTCTTGGTAAATTCTATACTCGTTTGCACATTAAGAGGCAATTAATGGGTGTTAATCACCTAACATAATATAAACAACAAAAAAGAGGTTAGATCCAACCTAAAGGGTATCAGCAAAATAGCCCCCTGTCTTCAATTTGGAAGCTAAATGAAAGGCCACAGATGTCCTTGGGCTGTAATTTTCTTGTGATTTTTCTCTTTTTTCTTTCTAACTTTCTCTTAATTTCACAATTTTCTGCAGGGAAATTGTGTGTTGGCGCTCCAATTTAAAATGCAGAGGGATGCAATTGGGTGTGTGATAAACACATACAAGATAGACTTACTTGTGTTAATTTTATCTAATGTTGGTGTTATAAATCTCCTTGCAATACAATTGTTTAACAAACATTTAATTCTACATTTGTTTTTAATTGGATTTTGTATAGATTGATAAGCTCAGTCAATAAAATCATTAAGACTCTTCATACATTGATACTTTTAAAATCATTTGCAGTCTTATTAGAATATATTCGCTTATAAAAAAAAACACTAAAATAAATAAATGGGAGCTAGTCTTGTCTGAAATTAACACTACAAACACCAAGCAAAATGTATTCCTGATTGGATTAACTTATTTAGTCTTCTATCCAAACACACTTACTGTCATTAGTAAGTTGCGCTCAATAAATGCTAAGATCAGAGTCTGATGTGAAGAACACACAGTCTACATCTTTCCCTCAATCTCTAATCTATCGTTTTCTCTCACCACACCAAATACAATTAAATTTCATTTTCCCACTTAATTTTCATAATACTATTAACACTATCAAATATTCCCACATCACAGTAGTTAGTGGTTTCCAAGCCTAATTCATATTAAATATAAACATCTCTTTGGTATAGTGCTATAAATAAACCAAAGACTTCTATTCACGAGCCTAGGCTTATCCATGATTTCCCGCAAATAAAAGACCTACGTATAAACCTCCACAGAACACAAAAAGGAAACACAACAGAAAACACAATAGAAAATACAATGAAAAACCCATCAAAATTGGAAAACATAGCTCACTTTGTAGCCATCCCACTACCACTATCACTTTGGCAAATGAACGTCGATGACGGCCATATATATATCTTGGTAATTTCTGACGAACAAAGATCCGAAGGTCAATTCAACCATACAGGAAGAGGCATAGATAGTCTATTGTTAGAGACGCAGGTCTGTCTGTGTCTCCCTCGTTGTTCAACCACTGCCAGGGTCACACAGTTTTCTTATCACAGCGCTACAATCGAACTCCAAAAATAGCATAGGTGAAATTAGATCAAGCATTGTATCACATGTAGCAATGCCTTTCATATTCTTATAATAGTATATTTTCTGTTGATAAATCAAGTAAAGAAATTTGATTTGACATTTCATCCTGTCCTTTACATGCATCTTCACATTTAAACTCTTTTATTGAACCACCTGAGAATAACTCCTTTATAGCATACAATTTTTACTATGCCAAATGAGAGCTACAAAACCAGTACTGCCTGATATGTTGTTCCCTATATAGGAATATCAAGCTTTGCAATAGAAAGGATTTTAATAGTTTATATGATGGATAAAAGAATGTAATAACCTTATCAAAAAGACATTTTACCCAAAACAAGGTTGTCTCAACTTGCAATAAATAATTACAGCCCCACCCCAAAATTAAGAAAAATGATATGACCAAATAGATGAAATATTTGATAAGAATAACTAGCACATTAGTCCAATAAGTTTTTCAAAGTCACAGAGAAGATGAATACTTCACATTTCAATAAAAGTTTGGATAGATCTTTAAAAATTATTTAAGTTTGACTCAAACTAGCTGAGCAAGCTATTAAATTTTTCCCAAGCATAGAAAAAAAAATTCATATTCAAACAAACATTTTGAATAGATCTTTAAAATTATAGAAGTTTGACTCACCGAAAACTGGCAGCGTTTGCGGGTCCTTGGGGGCTTCATGTTTTATCACTCTAGGGTGTGCTTGTACGGAAGTTCAACTTTCCTTCTGATATTCCAAATTTTATGAGGTTTAATGAAATAGGCGAAGTTCTTGATTTGTTTTGGACCTTATCAAGTCAAGACTTTTAGAGAATATTCCACGCAAAATTCTGTAAATGTGTCCGCAATGACGATGTGATGAAATGTTCAGAATTCCTTTGTTAAATTTTTTTTTAATTATCTGATGCTTTTAATGGTCATATCCACATTATGTATCAGCTTTGGAAGCCTCTACTAGAAAATGATAATTTCATTCAAGAAAGTTCTTTTTTTTTTCATTTGAAATAAAAATACACCAAAAGATTATATTTCAAGCATAATCTTCATTCTGACATTACAAGCAATAATCTTGATTCAGAATGAAGGCCTATCTGCAAGGCAATTACCAAGTGTGTATTGGTAAGATTTCCATATATGCTAACCTTGGACTTCACCTAACTTTCTCTCAAATTACAATTTTTGTTAATTTATTTTTGTTGAAATTAAAGCAATTAAAGCATTTCTAGTGTCTAGCTATAAAAAAAAAATAGAGTTTGAAATTACATTTAATTACAAGTAGTCATTGCCAAGAAACTATAAAATTCTACTGCTTAATGACCTATTTCCTTTAGAACAGAAACTTAACCGCTTACGACAACCCTTATGAAAAGGATATTTGACACTTTGGTTTTGCTTTACTACTCTCATAAGACAAAATTAGGAAACATGATAGGTTACAAACCTATAGTAGTATAATATGACATCTATAATTATCCTATATGAAATTGCCAAAGAACTAATGGATAATGCCTTTATTTGAATGTTCAATAGTGAATCAAATTTGGGCAAAGTTTTTTATTCACTGCTTGTAGTAGCAATCAGAAATAAATCTTATCTTCAACAGTTTTGCTCATTGAATAAATGTATTCTAAGATGCAGCCCACAACTTGTAGATTTATCTTTCTTAGTCATTAACTACCAATTTGGTTGACACTAGGTTATTTTAGTAACATATCAAAATATATCCAAAGCATCAAGCGCTAATTAAAGAATACAAAATTTCTTAATCCAAATACAGAAACGTTCCAATTTCACCGAGTTTCTTCAACAAATGCATTGTACTGGCATCCTCAAAGTGGTAAAACAGATTACAGTAAATGATATTATATTCTGACACTAAGGGGGTGTTGTTCAAAATCAACTGCAAATCAACTGCAGCTTTGCGCATTGTAATGCGCATTTCCATTCGCGCACGGTATGCGCATTTAAGAAGACGCGCCTGAAACAATGATTTTGATTGGCGCGTTCTGATCAACTTGCGATCAATTGCAACTTTTGAGCAACACCCCCTAATTCTGGGAAAATCGTCCATAAAATGATCCAAACAATGTAAATTTCCTAATCCAATAAATGATCACAAGTTCACCACAGATATTTTGAATTAACGGATGAATCAAAATGTGTCAGAAAATTCTGCTCACAATAACTTCAAACACTGATCATGAGGCATCTAACAAAACATGGAGTATTTCCAATATCCGAACATGAAAAAGATCTCAAATTGGCATCGTACAGAGATGATCTGGACGAAAAAGACGCTATGCATGCTGAGAATTTCACAAGAAAATGGCGATGTTGTGGTTTCCCCATCGAGTGCTAAACATGCTACTGTTTGAAAGACCAATTTTAGCAGAAAGTACCTACAAATCTAAAGCAGTTTCCTTATGATGTGTGATCTTATCTTAAAAAAGTGTAATTTA
Organism: Temnopleurus reevesii; assembly: GCA_036244855.1. Classification (NCBI taxonomy): domain Eukaryota; kingdom Metazoa; phylum Echinodermata; class Echinoidea; order Temnopleuroida; family Temnopleuridae; genus Temnopleurus; species Temnopleurus reevesii. The sequence continues at coordinate 84,924 of BQKZ01000436.1, read as the reverse complement.
TGACAGGAGAATTAATCCCCAAACTTCCTTCTTACAAAACAAATTTTGCATCCTGGATCAAATAGTTTCCTTTTCCTATGGATCAAACTACAATTTTGTTTGTCACCTGAACAACAAAAATTTGCTCAAAGTTGGGGATTTTATACGGAAATAATCTTCATTACCTTGGGTATTTAAGTCTTTTATTTTCTGCTTTATATACTTTCATTATCATTTTGATAATTGTAAAGCTTACTATAAGTGCTTTGAAAGAAAAGCAACATTTTGGCAAAATGAGAATATGAGTGATATCATTAAATAGAATCTCTCCAGGCTGAGGTACCAATTCAGATTGATTGTTAATTTTTTAGAATTATTTTGAAGTCGCTTGCATTCTACAGTTTGGCGATGGTTTAATTCTTGCATTTCATTGTTCACTGTTCAGTCTTTTATTGACACATTTTGCATTTCTTCAAATGAAATTTCATGAATTGAAATTTGCAGGGGAAAAGTGGCAAATAAAACCAAATGTCTTTATTTTTGCTTAGAGCTAAAACGATACTTCTCTGAGCACCCTTCAACAAAAATTGATTGATTGATTGATTGAATTCATTTTTGTAATAAAATCATTTCAATCTAAAAATACTGCAAATTGCTAACATTCAATTCGCCTATCAAAAGGGGGTTGTATTTCATGGGGTCTGTGTAAGGTTTACATCACTTGCGTCGAACAGCGGGATGGTTGTCCACCCCAGCATTGCTAATGACGGGCCCTGCCTTTGACCAAGCTCCGGAAAAAGGACCATCTCCTCACAAAAACATCCTCTGAATGGTCTCCCTTTCATAGCTTGGCTCGTCATCAAATCTGCGGAGGTATACTCCCTCGTAGATCATACGCACTCTCGGCTTTCAGGAAGTTTTGAGGGTTTTATTCGGTATCATTTCGGCAGGAAACCGCCAAGAATTGAGAGTGCTTCCTGCTATATTGGCATAATTCGCATCGCATTTCAAGCTTGTGCCATAAATATTTGTGCGGCTTGAAGAATAGAAATGAAAATAATGACTGATATAAAAGGATTCAACAATAAACGGAAATATTCATTCGCAAGAAGCATAATAACATATTTATATCCAATTCATATTTGGTATGACTATGATATGAAAGATTAGCTTTAGATTTTCCTCATAAATTACAAAAAGCTTTATCGCTTTCATGTTGGTAATTAATAAAAGGATTTGTGAGTTGACACTCATGGTGAATATTACAAATCGTTAAAGTCATGACATCAAGGGGGTTGAAATATAGAGTAAAATTAACAAGTAATCTAAAAATTGAACTGTTTAATCAACCAAAATTTCAAAAATACTCAAATTATGACAGAACTTGAATTGATAAGGAAACAATGCTATCTTGTACAGCATTTGAAATGCATATGAAAGAAACTCATAAGACTCCTACGACTCTGAAGGAGAAAAGGACAAAGGACAGAAAGAGAGACATATAATGAATTGGATAAAACCCTAATGATTTCACTCAAAGTTGCCAACTTGTCTCTTGCGCTTAGACGCAGAGTATCGAACATCGACAACTGCCAACTCAATTTCACTTGGATTAACTTCTTTGCAGCTACGCTTTACGGAAGACGTTTTTTGACGTATCCGATCCTGTTTCCTAACCGATCATTTCCGTACTCTATCCACGAGTCGACTGACAGACGTAGATTAGCGAAAGAGATCGTTTTAATCCGCCAATAATGAGGTATCATGTATCTTGTGTCAAAATACTCAAAATATAACCCTTTGAATTCTCGAATAATATCCATGGAGCAAGCTACTGTAAATGAGTTTTGTGCTTCTTCATTGGGCAATATTGGAAAACAAAAACAAGAGTATAACTTTGGGGTGCAAGCCATGTCTTAAAAACAAAGGAAACAATTCTGCACCTCGTGAGGTTTTTTTCAATGGGATGGTAAATGATACCCAATTCACACTTCTACGATGTTTACATGGTATTTAGCTATGTTTCTAGTCTGATATGGCACATAATCTGTTTTCTGGTCAATTTCTATTGTCTTGATTTACTCTCTGATACAGCTAGAAACAACATCAAGTCTTTACCCGGATATTCACCGTAAATGCGAATTGGATTGAAGATTAGATATAATTATTGTACTTAAAATAAACTGGACACAATTATCAAAGTAGGAACTGTATTAATGGTTATTAAACTCTGATATAGCACAATGACTGTTTTCTGGTCAATTTTTATATAGCTAGAATCAACATTCAATGTTTTACAGGACTGTTCACTGTTTAAATGTGAACGGGATAGAAGATTAGACATAAATACTGTACTTAAAATAGACTGACCACAATTAAAGGAGGAACTGTATTGCAAGTAATTAAACTCTCAGTAATTCAATATATCAATTAATAATAATCAACTTCCCTCTTCGATTCAATCTGACCATATTGTATCAATTGGTCAGTTTTTCGTTTCAGGAATAGACATATTGTAAACACAGGAATTGGATGCTAAATTTATAATGCAAAACTATCCAAGGATAATGGTTTTATTCCAAGCTAGCTCCAATAGCGAAATTTCAAAACTTTTGTTTGTGATCAATCATGCCTGTAAATGTAAATAAAGATCTTTTCTCTATATTTGCATGATCTATTCATATAGGTTATATTCATAATTAAGGGTCAACCACAAAAAATGCTTCAATAATAGCAATAATGCCAAATCTTCCAGAAAATGCATGAGGCAAATTTAAAATGTGAATAACCAAACACCCGAACAAAAGTGAGAGCAAACATCACAATAATAACCATACTCTCAACCATTCACGTGTGATAAAAGCCTTGAATTCATATGAAAATACAGCAAAGCATATTTTGGAATGGTTGGCAACTCTGAAGTAGACATTTCTATCCACATTTCCAATTGTAAATGTTCATCTTGATAGAAAAAGTACATTGATATGTTGCAAGCTGAGAAATTATTCAAATAAAAACAAGGTTATTTTTCATTTTTCATGAGAACCTCGAATACACCAAGTGGGGAAGTTAAAAATCTCCCGAGGCGCAGTGAATCAAAGCTCATTAGAAAAGTTCAAGTTCGCTCTATTCAAGACTTATATTTGACAAAACTTCTGACAAGATTAGCGGAGATACCAATAGACATCCTGGCACTTCTCTCATAAAACACGTCTCATCCATGTTGTTGACGTCTGGGCCAATCAGAATCACCGATTTCAATAGCTTATAACAGAAATGTCTAATTGTTATATTGGTGAAACACACCCCTCGTCTGTAATATAATACCAGTGTATTAACCGGGTTCTGCTCCGTTAAGTGTGTAACCTTAAACCCATTAAATGATAATCACTGTCAATGCATTGCGGGTCATTACGTAGGATGAGCACTGCCACCTGTTCAGCTTGCCATCTTGAATCCTGGTCATTAGACTACACTCTTTTTCTTTTTCTTAAAAAAAAAAAATCGAAATTCTATCTCCGATATAGATATTTATTTTCAATAGGAAATGATTTGAAGTAATTTTAATGTGTTAAAGGATGGGTCTGGGGCAGAAAAATATTGCTTTGATTAAAAGAAGACAAATCAGAGGAACAGTTGAAAAAAGTTTGAATTAAATCCGACGATGAACAAAAGAGGGGCAAATAAGCTATTAGCTTTACGTCTCTACATTCAAGTAAATTCAAGTAAGTAAATATCTAATTATATACAGTGAACAGTGATTTTCATCACTTTTTTCAAATTGACAAATTTTGGTCACATGACATATGTCATGCTCTTATCTGCAAGTAGTTCATTATATCTTAATCCTTTCCAAACATTAATCACAAGTTAAACGTTCTTTTTTTTTGGATAAAATTAACTAACACAGAATGCAAGATGTTTAATTTGTTTAATTTGGTGAACATTTTATTTCAGACTTTATATCTAAATAACACTACATAATGAGTGTTTTGCAGTTGTTGTTTTTTTGTTTAACTCTAAGAATTTTCTCAACAATTTTCGAAAAAAATTTGCATAATACCCATCTCCATTAGACACAAGCACAAGTTTTTTCTTAGTTTGACTAGTGTTTAAACCATCAATACTCTCCTAGCCCTATTTTAAAGACCAATAACCATGACCAACTATCCTGCTTAGTCCCTGGTTTAATTTTGATGTCCGACAGTTATACGAACATTGGAGATCTTCATCGTCAGCTGACAAAATCGATCCTGACACCTCTGTATGTCACAGGCATGTCCAATCATCGACCAGTGATGGATATGTCTTCATTAGCGTTTCGTATGAATGTCGATGTTCCATATGTTTGTAAAGATTGATTCGTCATTACTGGACAATCATACAAGCATTCTTGCCCCCTCCCCATTAGTTTTCTAACTGATGACAAAAGCTAGTCTCTGAATTCAGCCGTTTTGATCTAATCAGATTCCATCCTGGATTAAAATTGCATATTTATATTTTTTAAAATGTTTATATATATGTCAGTCTGATTGATAGATCATTACAAGAAAATCTACCCTCCCCCAATAGTTTATAGTACATCCCCAATGGAAGATTAGTCTCTGAGTTCAGACCCATCCAAATCAGATTTAATGATTTAAAGTGTTTCTATAATTGCTTTATTTTCACTAGTCTAAGTGCATTTTTGGCCCTTCCTCGTTAACTTTTCCTCATGATGATGACTAGTCTTTAAGTTCAGCCCCTCAAAAATAAGATTTTATGACAGACTCACATTGGATATGAAGGCCAATATCTCATATGTTTCTACAATCATATCATTTTACATGCATATTTGGCCCTTCCTCATTTTCTTTCCCTCTTGATGAAATACCAAATGTAGTCTCTAAGTTCAGACCCTTCCAAATCAGCGTCTCTTAGGGACTGAAGTTCAAAATGAATACCAATGTCTCATTAGTTTATATGATTGATTCATCATTACTGGACAATATACGTTCCTACCCCCTCCTCATTAGTTTTACCCTGATAAATGTTAGTCCTCCAAGTTCAGACCCTCCCAAAATCAGATTCTATACTGGAATAATGTTCCTATGAATACCTGTAGTTTGTGAGATTGAATTTTCATGACTGTGCCATCATACATGCTTTGCCACTCTCTTCTCTATCATTGCCCAATATGCAGAGAAGTCTAGCATGATGCGTTTTTCGTCGCAGATTCCTGCAAATTTCTATTTGATTCACAATTGTAATAGCATGCTGGAGTGTACTAATATAGTGGTGTCTGTGTACGAATCTGAACATTCTTGTTTCCCAATCACTTCCATGTACCCATCCATGATTTGGAGACCATGGGGGGGGGGTAATCCATCTAAAATTTGGCCCCCCCCCATCTTCAAGGAGCTGACGAGCAAAAAGAAAAGAAAAGAAAAAAGGGCATCATCTCTGACTCGGGAGGTCTAGTGCCCGAAAGCCCCCTTTATCCCCCAGTGCACTAGTAATGTACATAAATTTTGTAATATATTTTCATGAATTTGACCACTTTGTCCAACAATATACAAATTATTATTCACAATTAAATGAACCTTAAGAATAAGATGTTTATTTAGTTTTTTGTGGTATAGAATTGAACTTGAGAGTATTTGATTTGATAGACATGGACTAGACCCCTGTGGAGGCAAGGAATAGATCAGGTCAAGGGGTAGATCAAAGTTCAAAGTCAGAGCGTCCAAATAAGAACAAATATAGACAGGTCCTACGGAGATAAGTGACCTAGAAAGAGAGGGTGGGAAAAAGACATGGAGATGGAAGTAGTATTTGCAATGGCAACGGCGAAATGGTAGTGTTGAAGGGGTTGACAATAGTTATAGTATCAGTAGTGTGAGCAGCATTAACAATATTGATTATAAATTGTTGTAGAAGTAGAGGCATTGGTAGTAGTAATAGTAGTAGTTTAGTAGTGGTAGTGGTAGTAGTAGTAGTAGTAGTAGTAGCAGTGGTAGTAGTAATAGTAGTAGCAGTCCAAATAAGAACAAATACAGACAGGTCCTATGGAGATAAGTGACCTAGAAAGAGAGAGGGTGGGAAAATAGACGTGGAGAGGGAAGTAGTATTTGCAATAGCAACAGCTAAATGGTAGTGGTGAAGGTAATGACAATAGTTAGAGTACTAGTATCAGTAGTGTGAGCAGTAGTACTTACATTGATTATAAATAGTTGTAGAAGTAGAAGTAGAAGTATTGTTAGTAGAAAGTGTAATAATAGTATGAACATTGGGAGCAGTAGTATAGTAGTGGTAGCTGTAGAAGTAATAGAAGAAGAAGAAGTAGTATTATTAGTGGTAATTGTAGTAGTAGTAGTAGTAGTAGTAGTATTAGGATTAGTAGTAGTAGTAGTAGTAGTAGTAGTAGCAGTAGGGGTAGTAGTAGTAGTAGTAGTAGTAGTAGTAGATCATAGTAGACCCCTGTGGAGGCAAGGAATAGATAGGTCAAAACGCAGATCAAGGTTCAAAGTTAGAGCGTCCAAATAAGAACAAATCCTGAGGAGATAAGTGACCTAGAAAGAGAAACGGTGGGAAAAAACGTGGAGAGACAAGTTGTAGTATTGATATAGCAGTGGTGCAGGTAGTGACAATAGGTATAGTATCAGTAGTGTGAGCGACATTACTAATATTGATTATAAATTGTTGTAGAAGTAGAGGCATTGTTGGTAGTAGTAGTGGTAGTAGTGGTAGTAGTAGTAGTAGTAGTAGTAGTGGTAGTGGTAGTAATAGTAGTAGTAGTAGTAATAGTAGTAGTATTAGTAGTAGTAGTAGTAGTAGTGGTAGTAATAGTAGTAGTAGTAGTAGTAGTAGTAGTGGTAGTAGTAGTAGTAGTAGTAGTAGTAGTACAACAAGAAGAACCGGTATATGTAGAAAGTAGTAGTAATACATATAGTAGTAGAAGATATAGTAGTAGTAGTAACTGTAGATATATAAGAAGGAGATGTAGTAGTAGTAGTAGTGATAGTAGTACTAGTAGTAGTAGTAGTAGTAGTAGTAGTAGTAGGAGTAGTAGTAGTAATAGTAGTAGTAGTAGTAGTAGTAGTAGTAGTAGTAGTAATAGTAGTAGTAGTAGTAGTAGTAGTAGTAGTAGTAGTAGTAGTAGTAATAGTAGTAGTAGTAGTAGTAGTAGTAGTAGTAGTAGTAGTAGTAGTAGAAGTAGTAAAGAACTATCAGTAGTAGATGCATAAGTAGTAGAAGTATACTTAGTAACTATAAAATAGTAACTTGTAGATGATGTACAATTAGAAGACATAGAAATGTATAAGTAATACTAATAGATATAGAAGTAGTAGATATAGAAGTAGTAGATATAGAAGTAGTAGATGTAGAAGTAGTAGATGTAGAAGTAGTAGATGTAGAAGTAGTAGATGCAGAAGTAGTAGATATAGAAGTAGTAGATGTAGAAGTAGTAGATGTAGAAGAAGTAGATGTAGAAGAAGTAGATGTAGAAGTAGTAGATGTAGAAGTACATGTAGTAGATATAGAAGTGTTAGATGTAGAAGTAGTAGATGTAGTAGTAGTAGATGTAGAAGTAGTAGATGTGGAAATAGATGTAGTAGTAGTAGATGTAGAAGAAGTAGATGTAGAAGTAGTAGATAAAGAAGTAGTGCATGTATAAGTAGTAAATGTAGAAGAAGTAGAAGTACTTGTAGCAGCAAAAGTTATAGAAAATAGTAAAAGTATATAATAGTGTAGTATCGGTAGTACATGTAGAAGAAGTAGTAGTTATTGTAATAAACTAAGGAACAGCAAATATAGAGAAATAATAACACTTGCATGAAAATAGATACACCAAAAAAAAAAAAACAGGAGCAGGAACCTCAACGTTATCATAATAGTGACAGTAGAAATATCAGTAATAATAGACGTTATCCAAACACAAATATAACACTGGACATGACACCCACTTGCTTTGTATCAACAAAACTCGATCTCTCTCCGACATTTCGAGAGTTTTCGTTGGCATGTCAGCCGGCATCTTGTTGTGCCAATATAAACATAACTTCTCTAGATGTCTTGGAAACAAATAATAATAATATGGTGAGTAACTGTGTATCTTTCTCGCTTCTGTCAATTCCGTATCAATTTTCTGATGAATCTTTTGTCTCGCTATTGCAGACTCTCTCGAAGAAAAAGTGTCAGCTGTAATGAGATGACTCCAGCGGAAATTTAAAGGCGAAAAGAAAAACAGGAACATAAAAACTTCTTTTGGTCAAAGAAATATTTGTCTTCATTCAGTAGTTCCCTGTACAATGCAAAAAAAAAAAAAAACCTTTCACACTCCTGAGGATTGTTTGGCTATTCTAGTGTCCCCGCCCCCACCTACATTGGTCAAACATTTCTTCCTATACCTCTATAGGTCTATCATATCAAGCTCCAAATCAAAACACACTTACAAAAATCATCTTTTTGAACATATCTGCAAAGATTCAAGTTCTATTTTTTATAATATTTTCAAACTTTTTATTTTACATGTAAAAGTAACTTTACAAAAAAAAACACAGAATGTTTGAAAAAAAAGTAAATGTGGTTCATTCTCCGCCACATTCTAGGGCCTACATATAGGTTATAAAAAACAATAATGCTTCCGGATTTTCCTTCATCGGCACATGCATGGAAAAGACCCAAACAAGAACAGGATTTAGCAGACGATTCTCAAACATCCTGTATTGTTTCATATGAAACCTAAAACTTTCATATCCAAAGCAACACATTCCAATTGTCAAACCCTTTTTAATCTATTCCTCTGAATTTCCCTTTTTCAGGATAATGATGTTAGACAATTTTTGTGTCATGTCACATATGGCCGTTTTGGATTTACCTTTACTGGCACAGGCATGGAAAAGACTCAAACAAAAACAGGATTTCATAGACGATTCTCAAATATCCTGTGTTGTTTCAAAGTATGTCTTCTGCTCTGAAATTTTAAGCAATGCACTGCAAGTTTCACAACTTTTTGAATTTGTTCCTCTGAATTTCTATTTTTCAGGATTAAAATTGTAGACAATTTATGTGTCATGTCATTGATGACCATTTTGGTGAACAGTATAAACACTTTTATTANAGGATTGGTTGCCCTCCACCCACCACCCATCTAAAAATGCCCCAACTTGGACTCTTTTTCAACTTTTCACTCAAATAAAAATCAAATCAGAGTATGGCTATTAAAAAACATGACAAATAAAACCTGAAAATTTATTTCAGACATCCTTCTGCTTTTCACTCCCTCTTAAGTCTTATTTTCTACATGAAATGTGTTGCAAAAATACAAAAGAATTTTAATAGAATTTTCTTTTGTTATTTTTCAAAAGAGGCTTTCTTGGGCAACCCACATTTTGGAGGTTAAATTAAGTTAATGGATGAGCTCTATACATGTAAGTTATTTCTTAGTTGAGTATCTGTGTGTTTAAAAAAGAATCATCATATTCATTAAATACATGACCAGACTGTTTCCACCCCATTTATTTATCATTATGGTAATATCCTGTCTAAAAAAAGAACACACCCAATACCAACAAATGTTTAAAGGGATGGCCTTCAAAGCCAATTTTCTTTTCAAGTTTCTCTGGCCTAGTTCCACATAAAAGAATGGGCCAACGTGATATGTTATGTACATCCAGACATGTGTGGCTTAGTGGTAGAGCATCTGCCCCATGAATGGAAGGTCATGAATTCAAAACTGACTGAGTCATACCTAAAATGTGTGGGCGTGTCTCCTTTTGACGTAAGTTTCTCAAAAATTCTTTTAAAAAGTGGGACCATTTGCCTTCTTGGGAGGTGTTTGGCATTTAAGAATGGAGAGGGGTAATGGCAAATTTATATTATTTTTATGCAGGGTCCACTGGCAAACAGCTAAAAGCTGAAAATGACTACCATGAATAAAAAATAAATATCATAATTCTTATTCAACATGGCACAGAACATTCACGCAACTTGAACACAGAACATTCATAAAACACGACCAGACAGTTCCAACCCAAGTTACATTTCCTCATGTCCATTCCAAAAAGGAAAACACCCAATACAACCAGAACTCCAAGATTTGCCCTTCAAACATGGAAAGCAGACTCTATTCTCCCCAAACTTTCCCAGGCCTAGTCCCAACTGAGAGAAACGGTAATATTGATCTGTTATGCATATCCATTATGGTGGTTGAATTATATCACAAGATTTACTATTAAAAGAGTGTTTAGGAAATATACAACAGGCTTTACAGTTTCCACAAAATTGTGTAGAATTAGTTTACTCAATGAAACCGAAATTTTCTACAACATTTTTTCTAATCCTTCATAAGAAATCTACTCAAGACAACCTTTAAAACTAACTTTCTTCACAGGCCTAGTCCAAAAGAAAAACCAACTTTGATATGTTCTTCTCATGGACAAAACATTCATGAAACATGACCACACAATTTCCAACCCAATATATTTCCTCACGTCCACCCTACAACGGAAAACACCCGATGCAACCCAAACTTCAAGACTTACTTCTCCCCAAATTTTCCCAGGCCTAGTCCCAACTGAGCGAAACAGCAATATTGATCTGTTATGCACATCACCGAGGGGTCCCGCTCATATTACAAGATTGAATTATCTCTCCAATGGCTTTGACCATGAAAGGGAGCTAAAGGTCGGCCAAGATGGTACCGGCCCATTCAGGATTCAGCCCCAGTTTCGGCCCAAATCGTTCCCACGTCTCCACACACGGCGGGAAAAAAAATGTTCGGATGCCCCTGAATGATTTGTTTGAAAAATTGCATTGGTTGTTTGGATTTTTTTTCTAATTTATTATTTAATTTTTTTTTAAACAGATAAAACATAGAAGATCCGACTTCGAATGGAGTAAAAAGCATTAAAACATCTAAAAATTACCCTTTGGTTTTATTTCATTTTTCAAAACTTTTATGACAGATCTCAAGTAGTAAATATGACTTTGAATGGAGTAAAAGGCATAAAGACGTCTGAAAATTATGTTTCAGGTATTATTTCACATGCTTATATTTAGTTTTAATCCAGAAAATAATCTCTCAGGTTTTGCTAATTTCTCCAATCTACCAATAGGTCTACTGTGTGAATTTTCTTTTCAATTCAAGTGTAGAGCAACAAAAAAAAAACCTTCACAAAAAAGTTCAGGCCAAGTTATTTCCAGAAGGATCAGTCGGTCTTATGCATCTAAACAATTTTTTTTTACCCAAGACTGACATCTCCACTCCAAGACGTCTCACAAGTTGTTGTTTTGAGCTCGAATGGAAATAGCTCATGGTCAGCCCATGATTTCATTATTGGTTTTGAAAGTCAGTTGATGTTCAATCTGTGTCTAGAATATACTCTCATCTGTAATAATTTTGAGGGACTTTTGATACAACAGTGCACTAGCCTTTGTAGCAAGCAGGAAAAGTTTCTATTATTCTCCACAAACACAATTGATTTGGATTAACTTTTCACATGTTTGCACATTGTTTTGTGATTTTTATGAAAGCATAAGACCTCATGAGGAACGTGGTGCATTTTAGAGCCCAAAGAAAATGTATCAACCTATAATTTTCCAAAAGTAAAGGAGTAGGGCCTACAGGTGGGTTGGCATTAAATTAATTTTCTTAGTAAAGTGATCAATATATTTTAACATTGGGTTGTCTGTTTTTATACATTGCTGAATTCAATGGGTGCTAAGCCTTATACAAAATGAATGTAATTTGATAAATAAAAACATTTTAAACATAAATTGATAAAATATATTGATTCTGCAGAACAATGATACATTAATACTCCAATAGTTATTCCTCAGTCAGACAATTCATTAACCAGCTTCTCAATACAATGGACAAAAGACAACATCTCCCGCTGACGCAATAACAAACCCTATTTTACGAGGCAGACAGACCGAACGTGACCCATTAATTCTTCCCAAAGCATTTTAAAACCGTTTTGACCGAGCTTTTATCTTCCACACTCAAGTTCCTGTATGTCTAGCTATACCTGCACTTGAAACAAAAATTGTAAGGGTATGTTACTCATTTCGCCGATTCTCGAGGGTGATGCGTCGTATTTAGCACATCCGGCGTTTCCCCTCTACCTAGCACCCGATAGACTCAAACGAAAGACAGCCTGCCCTACTAAAAATCTTTTTTTTTTTAATTAACAATACAGATTCAACCAGGGGATGATTTTACTTTGCACATTAGATTAGCAATTATAGACATTGAGGAAACTTTTCAAATTCTTTACTATACAGTTCTATGTGAAAAAGTTGCTACACAATATATTTTGTATAGCAATCCTGCTAAATAGCATAGCAAATTGCGATGTGATATCAGAACAATTATTCCCTGTTCAACCATGATTTTGGGAAGCGCCCAAGATTGTTATTAGATTGGCAAAAAGCAAATGGGAATAAGCATCGGTGGGGGTGAAAAAATCTGACAAAGAAAAAGGGTTATATTGGATCGCACCTTCGACACCCTGAAGAACAAAATGGCGGTGTTATAATCAACACCTCAGCACATTCACAGGTGGGGGAAGGTGATGGGAAAATAACTGTGTAGTAATTGGCTCTGGGAGGTGAGCGGACTACTCGTCAAAAACACAAAAAGAAATATTCTACAAATCTATGAATAAATCTCTATATATTAGCAATAATCTTGTTTTACAGAGACATATTTGATATAATAAGACATATCAAAGCCTTTCACTAACTCACTGACAACTGGAACCAGGTATTCCCTTCATAAAGTTTATGAAAATTATGGAATTCAGAAATCAATGGGTTAACAAACATTAAAATTAAAGAGCGATTTTTACCATGGTTTAAATCGTCTTCTGTATGTGTATGTGGTTTGGAAGGCAAAATGTCTGCTCCAGGCACATCTACATTAACTTAGATGTATCTTTTAGCCTTAAGATTTTGACTCTGTATACAAGCAAGAATATAATATACAGCATTTCATACTGCTGTACATGTATTTTTGCACATGTCGCAACTATACCTGTCAAGTGTCCAGATTTTGTCGGGATTGTCCTGACATTCAGTGCCCATCCTGATATCCCAATTGGGATTTTTAAATCAGGACATTCTCCCAATATCACAAAAATATTCCCCCAAACCCCAATATCGGACATAAAAACCTGATATCTAGGTAAAAGTCTTCCAGTCATAATGGGTCTCCCACATTAAAGAGAATAACATGCAAAATATACTAGTTGTGTTTTGGCATGACCCCGAATTTGAAATTTGTCAATGCTAACAGGCATACACAAATATAAAAATCCCCAAAAGAATGCATTCACTCTCAGAAAAAGTAGATATCCTTCACAAGAAATAGGCTTTCAAAAAAAAATGTAATAATTGCAATATAAAACTATACATTCTTCTAAACACTTCCCCCAAAAGGAGGGCTGTAGATGCAAACGTACTATGTCAATAACATTGTAAAATTACAAAAGGATACTGATTCTGTATGTGTGCAGATTCTTGGTTATAGGAAAAAATGACCTTTGAATGACTGATTCGAAAGTGAAACACATATAATAGAAGTTTTGCCATCTGGATAGATTTTGAAGGGCTATTACAATCCTCATTATGTAGTTTAGAAACCAATTCAATACTATGAAACAACATTTAATTTCAAATATTAGCCTACTCACAAAGACACTCGTTATTTGTGTCAGTCAAGGTGTTATAACTTTCAGATTTCCACCGGTTTTCTACATTAGTGGTTCTCAAATCTTGAGATATAACATGACCTAACCCTTATTTTATTTACTAAATTTCTTACCTAAGAAAGTCAAAGGCTTCAGAGAATTAAAAATTTAACAATCAAATATAAATAATTGTAGACATTGTTATGCATTGTGGCAACCTAAAGACGGTCAGTAAGCAATAACTTGAGTAGTGATAATCGATCTTCATAGATGCATTTAAAACTAAACTGATATAATAGGACATGATAATGAAATGGAGGAAGTAGACATCGGTTTGGTTTTAATTTGGTTTCAGAAGGTCTGTTTATGTATGACTTAAATTCACTTTCAATAGAGTTTAATTCATAAATAACAAAGCAGTGAATTTACCTCTCACTTTTTAAGAAAATCATAGATTCCCCAAATAATTCAGAAGAAACATATTCAGGTCCGGGACATATATTTCAATAAAAATAGTTGTCCTAATGCTTCACTTTAAAGATTTGTGCATATGTTGTTCCAAAAACCTTTCCTATATTCCTTTTTCGGCTTTGAAATGTTTCCTTATCAAGGGGAATTAATTCACGGTGATAAAATCTGTAATTTTATGCGCATCTTACAACAGTGGGAAGCACTAAATGAGCGTGCCAATCAACAGTTGAATTTTAATACTTAAATTATGTTGATCAACGGATATTTTCGTGAGATTTTTTGTACGGAATCGAAGCGGGAGACTTCGTAACTTGAAAATAAGACCATGTACACCCGCCAAGATTTATACAAAGATAAAGCCATTTTGCATGTCTGCGAGATGGCAGATTCGGCCGAACGCTCGGAAAGCAACAGGGAATAAAACGGAAGAAACGAACGGCATATGGAAGAAGGACTCCCTCGTATCGAACAGATGCCTGGGGCAATTCAAGACATTACTGAAAATGAGCGATGGCCACCATTTTCCTATCCCCTTTCGTTTTCTTTTCGCTCGTTCACGAGGAGAGCACATTTCGACCCGAAAATCACCAATGGCTGGGAGCTGTCATATAACCATTAGTACCGAATTTTGTAACAAACAAGCGAAAGAGAGGGAAAAAGGCACGAGCAAGGAAAATGTTTTCTCGTTTACATAGAAAGAGAGGAAAGATGCTGAGAAAGGTTGAATAGGCTTTTTATCAGAGGGGTAACAAAGAGGGTGGAAGAGTCCCTAAGGGTTGAATATACAATGCAGAATTACTCAAAAATGGTGATTTCTCACAGTTCAGACTTGGTAAAAAGAAAAAAAGACCCTGTAAAAAACATCTATAGGTGTTCTCCTATAATTTTGATCGATGGTTTCTCGTATCACGAATGGGAAATCGTTTCAAAACAGCTCCCTGGAAAGTCAACCTACAGCTTAGATGTGGTTCCTAATTTAAAAAAAATTGTAAATTGCTCATGATCAGCTAAAAGGTAGCACACATTTTTTCCTTTTCAATTCCGTGAAGCGAACATTTTCATCACTCTAAAAGCAAAGCGTCTTAATGCATAACATGTCACATATCATTTCATCAAATATACATCTTCTTAAGTACCTCCAACCCTTTGAAGAATAAAAAATATGATTATAAATTGTTTCATTTAGACTACAAAAATTAGTCAGTAAATGTGAAGGGATCACATAACATCCGATAAAATAAACAGATCATGGTAGTCATATGCTTCAAACTTACCTTTGTTGCATAATATCCTTGTCTGATTTTTTTAACTGGAAGGCAAGAACCCTAACATAGCAACAACAAGTAAACTCACTTTCCCTGGAAAGCTTGTCACGAGAGTAAAATTTGAATGTGATTTTGGCAATGCAAGTTCAACATAATACCTATTGATTTCATAGGTTCTTGAAAAGAAAAGTATATAAAAATGCTAGCAAAATGAGTTATACAAGAACATGCAACTAAAAAGAAGAGGTCTTCAAAAATGACATTTCTTTATCAGTACCCACATCCCATAGAAAAATACTTGATACATTCAAAATTATATATATATTCAAAATGCATATTAAATTGCTCTAAATGCGCACAATGGTACAAATGGTACAAAGTGCATAGTATATAGAAAAAAAGTGTGCTAAAACATATGGTACATATCAGGAAAAGTTGTAAGACATTGATAATAGAGACTGGGATGTAAGTGCAAACAAATATCACAAACGGAAATATAGATATATTCACCAATTTATCCCATATATCTCCTTCCCACAATTACATTTAATTGAATAAAATGATATTCGAAGAGTGAGTCTCTATCTCCTAGCACACATGAAACTTGAATTCTTGTTGCCTGATCATTTGCTTTAAATCTGTAAATGGTATACAGACTATGAATGGTGTCTGTAAAATGTCATATTAAAATGCAATAAAAAATATTTGTAAAGACTAATTCATTATATAATGTCAGAAGATGTGATATTTTTATGTTTTGTGATTTTTCGCACAATCCATTTAACCCTTTCGAAGGTTTGAACCTTTATAAAGGATAATTTCCTACTATTCAGTGATCAAGACATCTGATGAGAAATTTTGCTTATAACAAATATCCAGTTAACTATTTCAACGCTCTCACCATTTGAGAACAAAATTCCCTGATTTTTCCCAGATTAATTTCCAAAATTTAGGATAACTATGTCAAAATAATCCATACATTTAAACCTATTTTGATGCATCCTCAAACACTAACTGCTGATATCATCTGGACGTGATCAAAATCCTTGATTTTTCTCTGTTTCACTGATTTCAAAATCAAATTCCCTGGTTTTTCCTTGACACGAACAAGTGCAATTCATACAGGAACCCTGCATTTTTAAGGGGTTATCCTCTAAATGGTTCTCCGAAGGGGTTATTGACCCAAATGAATTATCCACATAGGTGATTCTGAATCATGGATAATAATTTGAAAGAATGCTTGCTCATTTATGACGTTGTGAATGAATAGAAATCGTGAATTATGCTTAACTATTGACCCCTATCAACAGGTTATGTGTATCAGCTCTCTCAGAAAAAAATACAGTCTAATGATTTTCAAGTGCCATACAGTATCACAATCACGTATGGATGGAAATGAATAAGAAAAATCAATGTTCCCAGAATTATCGATAGAATAATCCAGGGCACATCATCACACATACAATGAAGGAACTAATGGTAAAATCATTAATTCTGATATATGACATAAAAAATCAACTTCTTTTTCCACAAAGCTTCTATACAGCATGAATATAATACATTGAATGATATGAAACAGTTTGTTCCCATCTTTAAGTCGTGATGGTGGAGAGAAAAAATTGATGGAAAAACCATTTAGATTTCATCGCAGGTGTCATTTAGTGAAAATGGTAGTTTATGCCTGCATTAGCTTTCCAAGAAGATAAACCGTCTTTTGCCTGTGTTTACAATGGTAAAAAGATTAGAGCATGTGCAAGGCTACACATCCATTTTGACAATCATTGAAAACGGTCTCGGCGTCAGAAGGAGACATATTTAACATCGTCGGGGCCTGTTCGGAGGAAATTCATGATTATTTCACATTCTTAATTCAAACATACATGTACATCACATATAATAAACACAAAATTTGAGCACGTATAATTATCTCCATGCATTGCAAGAGTCAGCCAAAAAGCTTCAGTTTCGTGGTAAAAAGAGAGAGAGATAGAAAGGAGAAGCATACATGTCAAGATTTACCAAAATAACAGGCAATGGAATTTATCTGTTTTCTGCAGGGCGAATGACATTGCCGATAATTCATGCAAAATGGAAAGCGCCAATCGATCTAGCCGAAAAAAATCTTTTAGTATCAAATTTCAGCTGGGCATTGCTCCATTTCATACCAGACTTTTAAAAAAATTGCAAATGCATTCTTCATGAGGGAAGTAAAATGATGAAAGTTCTGCCCAGTCTAATATGAGATGAATTGCAAGGGACTCTTGGACTTCTACCAATGATCTTTATTAGCGGAAACTAGCAAATTGGCAATAATATGAGTCTGCTGATTTGGGGCTAAAAAAAGTTTTAAAAAGTAAACAATGATAATCTTGCTAATGAAAAAAATAGAATAAATATTTTGCATAAATGACAAAAAAGTTTTATAAATTGGAAGAGGAAGGTCTGATATATTACCCATTCAAAAAATGAAAAGTTAGAAACAATGTATGAGAATAAGAGCATTCCACTAATCAATTTAAAAGAATTGGAAAAATAATCAATATTATACTAGTAAATAAAATAAAATCAATAAATTCATAGCTATACAGCCCCTAATTTAGTATATATCCCAGATCATATCATGACAGGGAGGGGTTATAATGAGGTCATATCAAAATGTAACATTTGATCAATTTCAATGCTTTCCAATGGTTCAATTTTTCTAAGACACCATCCCTTTATCTAAAATAATACAAGACAAAAAAGATGAATAAAAATTCTAAATAAACAAATCACTATAAACGAATAAAGGGAAGGAAATTTAAAAAAAACAATCAGCAAAAGCAACAGGATAAACAATAAAATAAATCAACATGATATAAAAGGAATGGGATAGAACAATAAAAGCAGCATGACAGGAAATTTTTTCATGTCACTTTTATCTTTTTTTTTAGATTTGGAACCCTCACCTTTAGCGAATCAAAACAGGCAGTTACACGGCCGTTTTCTACGGTAACAGAGGAGCCGGGATGGGCGTACTTGCACTCCGTGTCCGATCGTTTGCAGGTGCCACGCTGGAACTCTCTACACGCCTCAATCATTAACCACTGGGTATCTCGATACGCCATAATTGTCATGTGGTCCCCTTTTTATCGCAAAAACCCACTAAGAAAAAAAAATTGACTGGGTGGTGGGGGTGGGGCTGGTTGGAAATGAGATATATCTCAGTCCACGAGTCCGGGTTTGGATATTGGAAAGTCGGCGTGTTTATCGTTCGTAAGGACTGGTTTAGACTGGTTTGGACCGGTTTGGATTGGTGCTACATGTATTGACGTAGGTGAAGCGGGGATCTACTATGGTTGCTTTGAACATTTATCTGCAAATATACGGGAACTAATCAGCTACCATGAACATTGCCCAAACATTAGTCCAGAGTTTTTTGAAAAATGTTGGAGTAACAAACGTTCTCTCTAAAGGTTTATTCTTCCCCCGCGCTATCACCGCACAGCAAAGCAACTAGAGGAATTTTTCGTTGGTTCTTTGAAAAACACTGTGAACAGAGAATGCAAGCAAGAGAGACAGAAAATAAGAGGCTTTGGAGACAGTGAATGGCAAAATGGTTGAAAGCGCTTGCAATCCCAAGATAATAATAATAAAATCATGTAAATCCTCTGGCTAAAAAAATAGAGAAAAGGGGGGATTTTTTTCAAAATTCAGCTTTGTAACGTTCTAGAAATCATGTAATTTTTTAAAAGATTATTGGCAGAAAGCGGTGATTTTGGAAGCGAAGAGCGATGCTGAGAGGCGGCGGGGTTGAGTGCTCGACGGAGATTGACTCACGGAACATGAGTGCGAGTCGGCGGGCGAGGGCGCTGTACTTGACGGGGTTGGTCCGAACTCGGGGAGAGGTTCCGAAATGAGCTCAGAGCAATCCTCCCACTGGGACATTGATGAGTTCGACGATGTCGAAGCGCAAACAAGTCAGCTTCCTCCACGACGATGACGATGGCGAGTCCACACGGAAAAGCTTGCAGGTCACAGCCACATACTAAACATTAAAAAGCAGCAAAGACGGCGACGACTCCTCACTCAATTGTCCGGGTTTCCCAAGATGCTAGATGCGACGGTGGCGATTTTGTTCCTTTTTACTACGCTAATTTTAGAAGCTTGCACCTGCAGAGGGCGATAGAATGAGAGAAAAAAAATGGTGGGATGAGAATCGGGTTACGACAAGATCTCTGATCCCATAACAATTCAAACCATCGCTCACATCCATCTATCACATGTACACTATTCAACGATGTATGACCACCAAGCATGTATTCCAGGGTACATGGCAACAAGTGGTTTCACAATATATTCCCATCTCTTTATTCTTACACACTATAAAGACAGAGGCATGGTTTAAAAGATGCCTGGTAACGCCGTGGTAGGAGAACAATCAAGCGTGCAGACACGATATTCACCTGTGCTTTATGTTATTTGTAGAGCCTTTAGCGCCACTATTCACCTTCTAAGCAGAAATGGAGGAGAGTTGTACCAGCATGCGATGTACTAGCGCGGCTAGGTAGCTCGGTGGAGAGAGAGGGAGAGAGAGCACGGTTGAGGAGCCACAGAGCGTGAGAGAGAGTGGGATATGTACACACACCACACAGCTGCGTACGTCCAAGTTCACTGCTGCAGTCAAAGACGCACGGCCCATGCATAGGGTGCACTGCACGGTTGGATCGCACCGGCTACTCTCCCTTGTCAAGCCAATGCAAACAACACACACACACACACACACACACTCTCTCGCACACTCGCTCATCTCCCAAGGCATGGAAAACGCTGCCGAATCGAAACTCAGCACAAAAAAAAGACACTTGACACACGACTAGACGTGCTAGGTCAAAGGTCAAGGAATGTGGACTTCCGCCAGGCTAAAGACGTTGCCTTACCAACTCATGAAGACGGCTCCAAAACTCGCAGACTAGCCAAAGCAAAGCAGCTACTGCTATTAAACACGCATTATAACCCAACTGCAAAGCCAATGCACACTAAAGCCACTGGCCACTCAATCCTCTATTCATATAGCAAACAAAAAAAAAATTATATTTCGGTTTCTATTATACATGACTCTGTATGGGACCAGAGTGTAAACTAATAATAGTCTACGTTTCCAGCCCCTCCATGCTCAGGACGTTTCGAATCTGATAACACAAACACGAAGCAAACAAGAAGAACAAACAGAGAAGTTTAACGTGATTGGGCATAACGTTGCTAAAAATATTGTAAGCTAATCATGTAGGGGGGTAAGTATGACTCTTTGAATGAAAATTTTTAAGTGGGCTATTGATAATGAGTATAGGATTAAAGACTACCAGGTCCATGCCAGAGGGAGAGAAAGACCTAAATGGAGCTAACCTTGTGTATGTATTGAGCAGTGCTAAGAATAATACAATGAGCCAATCAGCATGGGGGGTGCTGGCATTGGGAACCAAGTTCACTGGTCTTTTGCCCTCAGCTCTCTCACACTTGGCCTCACAGTCTACATTTACAGACCCCTTTTGAAAACACTTCTGCAAAACTTTGTCAAAAGTTTGTCATAACTTCAAAAAGTCTCAAAGACTATGTCAACTGCATATATCAAGTGGAACAATGTCATGGATACTGATGGGGCATCTATATTAACCCATTGACTGCTGAATTCTGAAATTCCCACAGACTTTAATAAGGGACTACCTGGTGCCAGTAGCCAATGGGATAAAATGAAATATAATAAAGGCCATCAACACTGAATAAGTAGGCCTATATACCTTTGTCATTAATGTAATGTGAAAGCAACTTTGATGAAAATTATCACAAAACTTTGAAGGGTTTTGCAATTCATAATACTAATTCCAAACATTTGCTGGTATATTGGCCACTTGTAATTCACAATGAATAAAGAATAAGGAAGTCGTTCATGAAAAAAAGTAATAACCCCCATAACTATTAAATGAAAGGGGTATCCAGTAACAAAATTTGGCAGTATTCAAATATCTGGCTTGCAGCTCTGTGAAAACCATATAGCATGAACAAGTAAACGCAAGTATGAGCACACATCAAAGGAAAAAATTTCCTTTTAAAAAATTGCTTGTAATTGTAGGGCTTTTTGGAAGACTTTATTTCAGAGCATTGGGTAAATCATAGTTCTCGTGTACATTCAAATAGTATTTTGCTTTGTTTATTGCAAGCTACGGTGAGTACTGGTTTATGGCAGGCAACTCTCATGTTGTAATAATAATAATCTATCTTATTTACCCAGAGTAGCCGCTTCAGTTCTTCAAACAGGCCATGCAATAATATTATTACTCTGGTTTATTGGATTCAGGCATGCACATAGAGAATGCATTCATATTTTCCACTCCATGGGGAGTATTCTAGCAGAGTGCTTCAATTAAGGCACCATTGCTAAACTGACCACAACAGTCACTTCAAACAAGTCCCTAATCCCGTCTGGGTAGAGTGCAGCACAGTGTGGATGAGTTTCTTGCTGAAGGAAAATTACTACCATAGGAAGGATTTTTATTTTTTATTTTTATTTATTTATTTTCCACACATGGGCTGGAACACTCTCCTCAGCCATAAGGCTGTTCTTCTGAGGGGTCCAGATTTGAACCGCCGACCCTCCAATTGAAAGGTAAGAGTCAGAACCACCAAACCATGCCACTTCCACATGAAAAATAAACAAAAACCTATTCCGTATTTTAGAAAATGTGATAAACTACAATTTTCTTGCATATTATAATGCCATCAATCACTGACTACAACAAGTTTATTCACGCGTTTTTCCCACCTATTGTGAGGGGATAGAGTTCAACTTCCAATTGATTTGATGTATTGATAAATGGATTGAAATCATCAAGCACATGGCCTCAAGGAAATGTGACAATACACAACAAACAAAAGCATAAGAAAGAGATCTGAGATAATGTGTTTTCTTGGAGTTCTATTTTTTTAAAGCTGATTTTGACTTCTGGAATTGCTGTGTGTGATTGAAGCTAATTTGAAGTCATTTTGAATGCTTCATTACGAGTTTGACGTTTAGACCACAGATATAATCTCCTCACTATAAACATTGTTTGGAAACTATTTTTCACCCATTGACTACTGAAACCGGGTAGTCCCTGCACAAAGACTATGGAAATGACAGAATTCAGTAGTCAATTGGTTAAAAAGCAGCAATAGAGACAAACTTGAAAAACTTGAGAGCTGGAAATCTTTACAAAGTAATTGCACTGGCCCTTTCTTACATCTTATAACCCACCAACCCCACCCCACCCCCTGAACAAAAAAAGAAACCAAAAATAATAATGTTGATGCATTTTCCCATCAAATAAGTACAATACTTGTCAAAACATTGTTGACATCTTGAAAGAATTTACCTTTTACCAGATACAAAAAAAAACAGTATTCATATCAGCTAACAAATGTGAAAAAATACTCTTATTCAAGTATAGAATTGAATTGTGGATGTGTTTAAACAAAGATTATAGTTGCAAAAATCTGTCACATACACATATGCATCCGCGCATTTGAAACCGTGATCTACGAAACACGTGACAATGCTACCTATTCACTATCAGGTGCGCTTTCTTTATCTTATTACTCAGCATTAAATCAATTTTGATAGTATATTCAGTTGGCAGTTAATGTTTATTTATAGTTACGAACATGAACTTCTTTTGTTTGCTTCTGTAAATATCTATTCTTTATCTCCTTTTCTCAGGTTCAAAGATCATATTCAAAGTTTGCACATCGGAATCATCATTAAAAAGACGGAAACGCATGATAAACTTTTCTGAATGGACTACATACATGTGCATGTATAATAGTTGGTTAAGGTTCATGGTTATTGAGGGCAAACTGTTTATTTTGTTCTGTGCAAATAAATGCAAATGTGGATGAATGTAAAGGCACTATATTCTTCATCACTTTCTTTCCAAATGCTTGGAAATGTACCGAATTGTGAGCATATATACAAATTTGGGACTTCTCTCTGGGTTGCCAATGGTTTGCAGAATGTCACAATCATTCACTAGATAATTTTAAGTGTACTTTAATCACTATAAATACTCTCTTCATTTAAGAAGTGTCTCAAAACACCCCTTTTCTTGTAATTATATGCTCCATTAATATGTTAACTTACTTGTTAGAATCCATGTACTCTCATTCTGTTATTTCTAAACATGTGTGCATTATTGTTAGCCTGTTCTGCATTTCTTCTACCTTCCCTAAAATGTGCTCTGAATCTTACAAAAAGGCGCTTCATAAATGCAAATTATTGATATTATTATCTTCTTGTGACATTTTATGCTCTACCAACCTTTAAAAAAAAGCCTGATAAATGCTCCAAAATACAGAAAGTTGCTATCGCTGCTCAGTGTGTTGAAGAAAGAAGAAACAAAAATCTCTCTGGCTCAAAACAATGTATAGTATCCCTAACTATCTCTCTCCACCCGAGTTATAAATGGATTCCAAGGTATTTCTGCTAAGATTAACTCCTTGGAATATGATCCTTATGATTCCTATTAACAATTACATCAAATCCATTGCCTTGATCTCTCAAAATTAGTCTGTAAAAAACAAACATTTTGATTTTGATTTGTTTTGATTTGTCAAGTGATCGCGTAGAAACAAGAATTATGTTGGAAGAATAGTTAAAGAACATAATTCTTACTTGTAGAAAGTGAACAAAAAATCTAGCTAAAAGCAGAAAACAAACAAATCACATAAGTTATGTATGAGAAAGGCCAATGCTCTAAGGAGCTGCTACAAACATGTTTTAACTTCTAATAATCATTGGTTTATTCTAGATTTATGATGCAGCCTCTCCTTCATTTAACATGGACATGGGCAATATAATATTCTTGTTCTTAATCACTCTTATCATATACAACATATCCATCTAGGTCAGATACTAAATCCATTGTCCCACTTTTATGATAACGACATTTTAATTATTCCTAACTGCTGCCATTCAAAGACCAAAGTTCAGATTGGATTTGAGACAGAGAGATTATAACGAATGTGCAGACAAGCTAAGTGCCTAGGTAATTTGATTTATAAGGGGCGGGGGTAAAATAGTCTTGTACTAAAAAAGAAAAAGAAGCACATCTCAATATTTTACATGTTGACATTGCTATATCTTACATGGTTTTCCTGGCTTAAAGCACATAGAACAGCTGGTGAATTTGCTTTTTAAAATGGGTGCTGTGAGGACACCAACCCTCCCCCCCCCAAAAAAAAAAAACCAAACAAATATAAGCTTCTTGTTCAACTATCTACAAACACAAATGTCTGTAAGATAAGAAATCAACTTATGTCTAAGGGATGGATAATGATTTCACAATTTTTCATTTATTTCAATTCCATCTATTTCCTTATTTCTTTAAACCTAGATATAAAAGAGAATTGTGGAAAAGCTAATTAATCACGAACAACAATATGTATCATTAATGAAATATAATTGAACTGACAGGAAAGCAAGATTGTCATCCCTTTTCTCTAATAAATCAGAAAGATTCATATGAGCACTGATATATTCAGAAAAGAAGTTGTTTTGGTAATCTCCAAGACGTCACTTTTCCTGGTAAACTTCAAAGCCACCTGTTTGTTTCCACATCTTCCCCAGCTTTATTCAGAGCACATAATTACCACTAATCATGTTTTTCATCTTGACCTTTGACCTCACAGACGACCTTTCGACCTCCCACCTCTCCATCCATTCTTTATCCACCCACCATACCCACAGACATTTCTAAAGAAAGTTGAGCCGTGCAAAATCATTTCTGGGACAGATGGAGTGTGTTTCCATGGGCACACAAGTTGTTTGTTGCCACGGCGATTGTTGCTAGGGACAGGAAGACTGTGGGCGGAGTGAAAGGCAAGGTGGTTATCTGTCAATCCGCATACAGATTAATCCATTAAAAGATGAAGAGAAGGATGACGAGGGAGGAAAAAACAAGATGGCCGCCAGGAGGCAAAGTNATGGACATGGGCAATATAATATTCTTGTTCTTGATCACTCTTATCATATACAACATATCCATCTAGGTCAGATACTAAATCCATTGTCCCACTTTTATGATAACGACATTTTAATTATTCCTAACTGCCGCCATTCAAAGACCAAAGTTCACATTGAATTAGAGACATTGGGATTATAACGAATGTGCAGAATGAGCTAAGTGCCTAGGTAATTCGATTTGTAAGGGGTGGGGGTAAAATAATAATAATAATATATGCAATTTATATAGCGCACGTATCCACTCTTATTGCTGAGTGCTCAAGGCGCTTTGCATTTATTACCCTGGCTTTAGCCCAGCAGCCACCAGCGCACATGGCATTTCAAGGAATAAAGATTCCTGCCAGGTACCCATTCATCTCACCTGGGTTGAGTGCAGCACAATGTGGGTAAATTTCTTGCTGAAGGAAAGTAACGCCCTTGGAGAGATTCGAACAATCGACCCTTTAGTTAAGAGGCGAGAGTCTGAACCACTACACCACGACGCTCTTGTGCTTATAAACCAGAAGCACATTCAATATTTTACATGTTGACATTATTATATCTTACATGGCTTTCCTGGCTTAAAGCACATAGAACAGCTGATGAATTTGCTTTTTAAAATGGGTGTCACGAGGACACCCCCCCCCCCTCCTCAAAAAACAAAATGAATCACATGGTCAGTTATAAAAATTATTTAAAGTACTGAATCAAAATGAATCAAAAGAAATAGGGGTAAATCTTCCTTTGTCCATATATTTCCCATCTTTTATATCAATTTAAATACACAAAGGATCAAATTTTCAAACAATATTTATCCAATTGGAGCTTCTTATTTAACTACAAACACAAATGTTTGTAGAGTGACAAATCAACTTATTGAGGATTTAGGGGGAGGGAGGGAGCAAGATTATTATTACTTTTTTTTTAAATTCATGATTAAATTCTGTTATTTTCATGTTTCTATAAGCATATAAATCAAAGAGACGAATCGAAAAGTTAATTAATCTTGAAAAGAGGATAAATTGTCATAATTCAATACCGTTTATTTTCATGTTTCTATAATTGTACTGACAGGAAAGCAAAATTGTCATCTTCTTCTCTAGCGAGTCAAAAGGATTCATATGATCAATGATGCATTCGGTGAACAATACTTGTTTTCATAATCTCCAAGACGTTACTTTTCCTGGTAAACTTCAAAGCCACCTGTTTGTTTCCACATCTTCCCTGACTTTATTCAGAGCACATAATTACCACTAATCATGTTTTTCATCTTGACCTCTGACCTCGCACATGACCTTTTGACCTCCCACATCTCCATCCATTCTTTATCCACCCACCAAACCCACAGACATTTCTCAAGAAAGTTGAGCCATGCAAAAATCATTTCTGGGACAGATGGAGTGTGTTTCCATGGGCACACAAGTTGTTTGTTGCCACGGTGATTGTTGCTAGGGACAGGAAGACTGTGGGCGGAGTGAAAGGCAAGGTGGTTATCTGTCAATCCGCATACAGATTAATCCATTAAAAGATGAAGAGAAGGATGACGAGGGAGGAAAAAACAAGATGGCCGCCAGGAGGCAAAGTTAAGTTCAGGTAACGAAATAGAGCTATAGGCCATTCACCTTTTACTTGACATTTCAGACAGCTCTCGTAATGTGGGTGGAAATTATAGAAAAAATGCTTCAAGGCTTTCTTCCGCATTGAACTAACTTTCCTAAAGTGTTTCTTTTCCCCCCCAAATCAATCTTCCATCTCCTTTTCCTTTCCATCACTAGGCTTGAGAAATATTGCTGAATTATGGAACAAGTTTATTTTTTCTCCTTCACAAAGTAACTTCTTTAGTGAAAATAGTTGCAATTACTTACAAGTATTTTTTTAGAGAAATGTATAAAGGGACCAGAAAGGAAGAATATTCAATATGGGAGTGTTGCTAGAAACAAATCAACTGCAAATAAGGAACAAATTGATACATATATTTTTCTTCGTGCATGCATCTGTGCTCTTTACAAGACGTGTACAAAATAATGATCTTGATAAGCACATATCAGTCAACTGCAACTTGTAACCAATTGCAGAAACTTTCTAGCAACACCCCACCAGAGTTTTTTTTTCAAACTTTATCTTACCTTCCTAGAATATTAAAATTGCTGTTTTCTTGAGTGAAAGATTGATAAGTTATCCTTTTTATTCATAAGAGTTATATCAGACGAGGGTATAGCCTCATATGTTTGTTAAGGCCTGATAAGGCAAAGATTCAACATATTTTAGGGTTAAAAGAAATGTAAAAACTAAATTTGCCATTGTAGGAATCTCATCCCCTATCCATCTCTCTCCCTCCCTCCCCCCCCCTCTCTCTCTCTCTCTCTCTCTCTCT
>BQKZ01000436.1:35849-53866 GCA_036244855.1 Temnopleurus reevesii | reverse complement strand
TATAATCGAGATGACCTATGCACAGAGGCTGATCAGGATACAGTTTTGGTAAAAGCGAATATTTTTATAACCAGATTTTGTCTTCAAATCTATATGAAATGGAATATAGCATCATAAACCTATTGCACAAAAGATTGTGCGAAAAATAAACAAGTTTTGGAAAAGCGATAACCTAAAATGTGCACAAATTTTTTAGTGTGGTGCTGCACCACACTATTTCAATATTTTCTTTCTTGATAAAGGACAACTTCCCATGCTCAGAATTGGATGAAAATTTCAGAATTTAATTGTTCTGTATATCTCTATATCTTTTTATTGTCAAATCTCGGAAATAACTTTGTATATGCTCGATAATGAGCAAAATAATGCTTTAACCAAGAGAGGGCGCTAAATATGATTTAACTGTCAAATTCAAATTTTCAAAATAATCAGTTCGTAAAAAAACATGCTTTGGTCTCAGAATGTGTATAAGTAGTACATGTCATGATAAACATCCCAAAATTCACATTTCTTCATCTTTATCAAAACTATACTTGGGCTTTAAGATAGGAAAAAAACATGAGAGAATAAAGGGAAAACATTCTGATGTGTAGTTGCTTAAGTTTTCTTTTTTATTCAGGAAGTTATTTGGAGAGCATTCTGGAAAGCATTTACTTTTGATAACAAAGTGGCGGAGAGGCACAAGCCATATATCAATTACTGTATAAAAAAACAAATTTTCTCTTCAATGTTGAAAGATTAATACAATGAAAAATAACTGTTCCAACAAATTACTTAATACCACAGGGTTTTAGCACAGTCTAATATATCAACGTTTAGAATTTCATAAACTTTACTTAGTTCTGTTTTCATATTAAAGCTGTTCAAAAGAGTAGTTATCTCTTCAAATGAAATATCAAATATTTATGTAAGTGTTGGAGCAAGATTATTATTACAGTTTGAAATTAGCAGACTACCCACACATTGAATATATAATCACAACCATTATACAAAAGAAGATGAATAAAAAGTCAGTTTGACGCTATTTCGGGATATTAAAAATGGTATTCCTCCCACTTCTCTGTCTATCCCTTGCCTCAGGATACATATCATCTTGTAAGGAATGAGTCAGGAAAAAACTCATCGTTTCGCCCCCATAGATCTCCTCTCCTCATAGTTTATATGCTTTCCATAGATGGATTTACACTAGCCTTAGTTTCCATGATCGCAATTTTTAGCCCAATCACCCCCCCCCCCCTTCGCAAATTATTGTACAAAGCGCTGCTTAGGAAGATCTACGATTATCTTGAAAATGAATAACTATAATGCTGTTTAAGCCGATATTTTTGCATGCAGATATGCTTGCGTTTGGGACCAGTGTGACATTTTTAGCGTATTTTTTTTTCATTTTTGATGGTGCTTGTATGCATATGTTACGTGCATCTTACCCAGTGGAAATATTTGGCAAGGCTAGGACAGCGAAATTTATGAAAATACCCCCCCCCCCATACACGCACACACACATTTGGGTTTTGTCTGTTATATGGTCATGACAAAGGTTATGTTTTATAACTTTTTTGCTGCGATTCAGCTTCAGGGGTTACCATCGACTGCAAGAAAGGGTCATCAGTCGTTCGTATAATTAGATAATTAGATAATTTATATAGCGCAGTCGGGAGCATCCCACGAGTCCGACAGCCCACGAGTCCGACAGCTCACGAGTCCGACAGAAATGAATATAAGCCTACTACATCGACAATTTTCAAAATGAGGTTCGAGCTAGACATTTTTACTTTCACGCTCGCAAGATCGACACTGACAAATTATTTGCTTTGAGCCCGACAGCACGCAAACAGACCTACAAGACCGACTAACGTAAATATAGTGCTGTCGGACTAATAGACCAATTTTACCTAGAGTCGGTCTCATTTGCAAAATTTATGTTCGGTCGTAATCATGTGCGTTTTCATAATTTTGTCGGATTAATGAGTTGTCTGACTCTAATCCGTTTTTATGTAATGTCTATTTCGTGCACCAATTATTCAAAATGTCGGCCTCGTAAGCTGTCGGACTCGTGGGCTGTCGGACTCGTAGGCTGTCGGACTCGTCGGTAGTACCCGCGCAGTCACTATATGGATATACTCTACTGCGCTGTGATGTTAGGGTCTGTGGATATTGTTACGTAGTCATGCGTAGATCTATGCACAACTTTGTGAAATACAACCCTGGAGAAAACAAATGTGCTCATGTGTGGTGTTATGTAACTTTGATGTTAAAATTTAACCGAGCTGAAAAACTTGATCAATGTCTGTACAGTGTAAAATATTGAGCTAATTCATGAATCAGCTGACTCACTAATTTTGTTAGAAACCCACCATATATCGTCATTTGTCCATCTCAAGATTTTTCTATGAATAAGCTCACTGATAGCGTAAAATTACTGCACAAGCCAATATTTTTGTGTATATAAACTTAAATAGCAAATTCACTTAATTTTAGACATTTTAAACATTAGCAAGTTGTTATTTTCCCCGTTTGAAAAATAATTGTACACAGGTGTATGGGCATTCTCATGAGTGCAAATTTTGGCGCATTCATGGTTGCAAAATTTGCGAAAATAAAACCCCAGCGTAAATATAGAAGCTGAGCTTATTTCGATCACTTGGCCAGTTCTATATTAGCAAGCCAATTCTATAACTCAGTTTAATGCAAATGGGTCTTAGGAGTAGAACACAGTATTTTTGGTCTCGCTAATTGTTTTAAGAACCCAAGATATATCAGTATTTGTTCATCTCAAGTTTTTTCTATTAATTAACTCACTAATTGTATCCGCACTGCAAATCAGCTGAGCTAGGTTTGATCAGGTTAGTTTACGCACATCAAAATTGGCAAGCCAATTTTAAAACTCGGGATAATGCAAATGGGTCTTATGAGGAGAATGCTTTCTTCCTGGTCTCAAGTAGGATTTCCTTGGTATAATGGCAGAAGCGCTGGGGGCAGTGGACTGGTTGCAATGTGACCACTCCTGTCCGATAAGGGGACGTAGCAGGGGGAAAGGAGGCCTCTCTAGATGTATCAGAACCAACCCTGCCTCCCAGCTAAGATTGATCCTCAGATGGAGTATTGTCCCTCCGATTCTATCAGCCGTTTTGGCTGAGGAACCACCCTGAATATTCATGAACGTCGCCATGGGGAGAGCGCGGAGGAATGATTTGAGTGGTGGGGGGGGGGGGTGGAGGTGATGTTAAGAGCTAATTTTGTTATTCGAATGAGATGTAACAACATCGCCTTCTATCTCTCGGCATGACACAGTCATCCCTGCATCTTCAGGTGGCCGTAGACATCGCGGCGTCGGACGGCACTTGATACGACAGATTCTGTGCTAGAAAACGGTGAGCCACGTGCGTGTCCGCTTATTCGGTCTTGTCTGCAAATTATTCAAATATCGGGTGAAGGACCGCTGGCGTGCGAGGAGCCGCGATCTCAGCTTTCCACCCACGCTACAACAACCATCCTCAATTTTTTTTCTTCTCACCAGGCGCGAAGTAATCCAAACATGTCCCAAGTCGCCAGCTCCATCTGTACATCTCACCGGAGTTGCATAATATATGCGAGGCTTCGCAACATGCACAGGGCGCATGCTTTCTAACGGATTACACGACAACCTCCTTCGGGGCCTCGGCTACTGAATAGAGAACACTCGTACACCTGAGTGACGGGTCTCTTACGACGAGAGATATTGTGTCATCGTGCGGGGCTCCCGTCTTAGCGTAACGCGAGCTCGGCTCTTCATAATAGTCGACTAAGAGGTGTCGACGGCCTTGGCGTTCGATCCCATGGCGAGGGGCCCCCTGCACCCGGCGAATTTCATAGTGATCGGCTCTTAAAAGCTTCACTCTCCGAATGAAATAATAAAATGAATATTACCCTGAAAAATTCCCATAGTCCCACATCATATAATCTGGTGTGACACCTAGGGACACTTCAAACTTGTGGATGAACAGGACAGTTCCCTAAAGATTTCATCCATCCTCGCCAAAACTGGAATTATTGATGAGAACCATGTAAGCGCATATGTCCAGATTGCATGGTGCATGGTCATTATGAATCTTAAACATATTCAGCTTCTGACTAAATAACACAACAAGCTACAGCTTTAAAGGTGTTGGAATATTAAACATACATAAAAATGCACAAATGCCAACCGTTCCGGAATATCCACGGGGAAAAATTAAAACGTAAATAGCTTTAAAAATGTGGAAGTTACCCCTCCCCTACCCCTTTCTGCTAAAAAACATGCCGGAGAACCCAACTGTTATAGAATATGCAAGTGACATAAATTTTGAATGTGAATATAACGCAAAATCTGAACAAAAATCAGAGAAACAATGACAACAATTACCACTCTCTCATCCATTCACTTGTGATGGAAGCCTTGAATTCATATGAAAATTCACTTCATGCATATTCCGGAACAGTCGGTATCTCTGTATTGTCTATAGAAGATATTCGTCAGTTGGGTATTACTGTATGAGCTGAAATTTTTGCTGGGATTTTATTTTTGCAAATTATGCAACCATGAGTTTGCTAAAAGTGTCCACTCATTAGAATGTCAATAGACTTGTGTAAAATAATCTTACAAAACGTGAAAATAATAGCCTGCCAATGTGTAAAAACTTGTGAAATTTGTTTAAATCTATGTGCGCTAAAATAGCTTCTTTTACAGTATGAATTATAAATGAATACAACTTACAGGCTTGCATCAACCAATTGATTTGCAGCAGTACATCAAATGGTTAGTGGAATTCACGAAAAAAGGAGGTGTGATCTAGTGGTTAAGGCTCATGTTTTCTTTTCAGAAGGTTTAGGGTTCAAATCCCAGAAATCAACACATACTTAATATTGTTAATACCTCTGAATAATCCTAATGCTTTAATACAAAATCCAAGACGGCAGCAATGACAAATTCATTATATCTTCAACAAACTCATCAACATTTTACTTTAATAACTTTTGTTAACAGCAGAATGCAATACCCAAGCATTTATTTATCAGCTTTTAATTCATCAGCCTGCCACATCTCAGGGACTGAATTTAAGAATTTGCAGGGGGGGGGGGGCTACAGATAGCTCTCCTAGATGCTCTCAAGGAGAGTTTTGGGGAGCTAACGTGGGTAGTTAAATGTAGTAAAATTGGGGTAACAAGGGGCTCAATAAATCACTCCCCAAAATTTTTTTATGGGGGCTTTAGGAGAGCAATCTCTCTCACTCCCCTTAAAATGTATTCCCTGCATCTCTATAACCCTGATTGCAGATAGCAAAAGAAAATTGGTGAAGACAGCTGCAGGAAAAAACTGTTTTACAGCGCACAGTCTACACTTTTACAATTTTTTAAAGAAGAGACGACTATTAGCTAAAAGCATAATCCTCCATTAAAAAGTATAATATAATAACGATCCTATTTTAATGAAGTACGGCAGAAGAAATATAGAAAAGCATAATCTCCCATGATTTTCAATAGGAAAAATAAGGGATTATGGAAGTCTCAGTTGATATTAAAATACAAAAAACAAAATGACAGTTATATCCAGGCATTAATGGATGCAGAGTTGTAAATATGTCTACTATGGGGAAATTAAAAATGCAAAGTATGTCTTTTCAAAGAGTATTCAAGACTTGGGATGGCTAATATTTTTCACAATTCCAAGGCATTTGAATAAAAATTAGAATTATCTAATGTCTATGAATTCTAAAAACTAAAACAACAAATCCAATTAGATCATTCAAATGCCAAGATATGTTATCCATAAAAATTCAATGAGTTGAATTATTTGTTTATTATGAATTATGAAATGTGGTGCTACAACATTAGCATTTTAATGAGCTAATTCTTCATGAGAATTTGAAGAATTTAAAAAATCATATTTAGCTCCCTTTCTCGGTGTTAATATTGCACTACGTTTAATTACTCCATAAAACATTTATATCCCCAAAATTTTGATTGAATAACATTCGTATTGTTATCATGTTTACTTAAAGATGTTACTAGAAGCAAATTATGTTTCTGTTGTAAATATAGGTGGTAGCATCCATGTTATCCAAATGTATCAATTTTGTGCTTCACTCAACCCATGTAATGTAAATGGGTACCATCAGGAAGAAATACCTTGAATGCAGAAATTTGCCAAATAAAGGCCCGGACACACCAAACACGTCACAGCATCACGGCACGGTATTTACGCGCTATCTTGGTTGTTATTGGCCAGCGCGCTCCTCTGCGCACAGGATACTCAACAATTGGCCAATCACAGAGGAGAAATCGCGTAAAATACCGTGCCGTGATGCCGTGCCGTGTTTGGTGTGCTCGCGCCTTAATGTAGCCATGGTTAGCTAGCTGGGTAATGATGCAATAGAGTGCTTAGAAACACTTTATACTAAAACTCTTTATAAATGTTATTTTGTTTCCATATCAAATGTTCTCTGATGTACCTTCAATGACACTTGTACAGACTGGCTTAAAAACAAACAAAAATACATTTCATTGGAAGATATTACATTTTATTCTTCTCACCTTTTTTTTCTTGCTCAGCGGCTGAATATTATCTTGCATTCATGTTTCTATTCCTGTAGAAGTATGGAGGAGAAAAAAAGCACAAATAAAACAACAAATTAATAAAACAAAATCATTTTGAAGACCTACCGTATATGATAATTATTCCAAAAAATAAAATAGAAGTATGGAGGGAAAAAAAGCACAGATAAAACAATGAATTAATAAAACAAAATCATTTTGAAGACCTATATGATAATTATTCCAAAAATAAAATAGAATCAGGTTGAATTACACAACTTAAAGTTAAATCTTCAATCAATTTAATAAATGATTTGTAGATTTATATTGTGCTATGTATATGGATGATTACATGTTCCAGGAATTACATTTGGAATATGATTATGGGGCTATAATAAAGCTTCCAAATGTCCCAATGAGCATTCAACACGATATAAACTATTTCCGAAAAGTTAAGTCGAACGCAGAGAATAGGTCCGTAAGCCGTCTATTCAACTGTGCGGACACAACAATGACAAGACGGTTCCAATTTCAATAGCATTACAAAGGAGCATAGAATTTGCGTTCGACTTAATTCTTCGGAAATGGTTTATATTGTGTTATTCCTGTTCATTCCTGTTGGTTCCCATTCTCATCATCACTTGGATCGAGTGCAGCGTGATGTGGATACAGCAATGCCTTGGCTAAGGCTTGAACCCTCATCCACCTGAAAAGATGTACTACTAAAACACTGGGCAACAAGGCTCCACACAACAAATACTTGCAAACAATATTTCTGCAGGTATCACATGATCTCTATCAAATATGTCAAAGAATGCTTAAATCATATTGGGTAGTATTATCCATTTGATCCTCATCATGAATAGGATAAAAAATGTCAAGAGAAAGTAATACCTGAAAAAAAAATGTCTTATGGGACTTAATCAACAAAAATGTCCATTTGTATTTAAAAAAAAGCAAATCATACTCCTAATGTGCAATGCAGTGCACATATATTGTAAAAAGAAATCACAGCTAGTTAACTGTGCATGATTAGAACCAAAAACCCAGTCCAATAAGGCTGAATATAAAGTAAAAAGTTACTGAATCAAACAAACTGAAATTAATAACATGTAAAGAAAAATAATAAATGCCAAGGGTTATTCACAAAAAAAAATAATTTCTTTCATTTACAATATAAATGTAACATTTCCCTTTTGAAAGGTTGCACATTGATTGAAAAGACAGCAAGAATCAAAAGAACACTTGCCAGCTACGACTCAAGACACAGCACAGGCAGCCAAGCCAGGGTGTTAAAAACTGCAAGGCTAAAAAAGGATATTCATACCGGCAAAATATGGCAGTAACCAGATACCCAAAATCCATAACCGGCATGTCCAGCTTCAAAATGCACTTTACAATATTTGACATTCAACACAACATCCCCTCAGACATGACAAAACATTGAAAAATGGGAATACTTTTTCCGATGGGGGGGTGCAAATGAAAATTGCCGCTTCTTATTTCCCTTATCACTCTGCATGGCCAGCTCTTGGCTTTTTTCTCGCATTTTCATTATAGTTCTTGTAATGCAAGACACCTTCACAATCTGTTCACACTTCGAATTTGTCAGTCTATTGCGGTAAATCTATTATTCCCAATCAGAAAGTGCCATGTCTTAAAGATATGATACTACATTTACAAGCTAAAATCTAACATTTCAGGAAATTAGTATTATGATGAAGGGTATAAATGACCATAATTTATCGCCAATCAAGCAAGCTGGAAGATGGCTATAATAGATGTATTTCAAGTTATTTCATCAATACTTGACTTTCACAGCCGGCCAATTATCTCACCATGCGTTCAAAATTCAAAACGGCCATTGACCGCCCGCCTACCCGTTGACCAATAGTGCGAGAGTCTCTCTCAGTGCACATTTCGCATGGTGTGGCAGTGGATTGAAGTGCATACTGTACTTGCTCTTACAAGGTTATGTGTGTGTGTGTGGTAATACGCTAGGAGTATCGGTGTGAAGATGAATTATGATACAATAAATTTTTATTTGAATTAATAATAATAATAATGATATTTCGGATTTATATAGCGCCTTTTCGGTCAGTATTGACTGGTCAAAGCGCTTCCGATATTATTACCCGGTCACTGGATGGCAATTCAAGCCTTAGCATCTAGGCAGCCAAATAGGCCCTCACATCATATCGGATAATGTGCTGCTGTGTCCTATCGGTCCCCAATCACACCTGGGTAGAGTGCAGCTTTAAATATTCTGGACTATATTCGACCAAATACTAATCTGTGTCATAAGAAACAGGTATGTTTCATCTAACCTACACTAGGATTGAATTATTTAATGAAACCTACTTTACTGATGAAATCTATAAAATTGAAGACAGAAAGAATATCGTATGTAGTAATATTAATAAATATGATAATATTGTCATGGGGAAAATGGACAATCTCTGGCAAAATGGAAATGGAACTGCTCTCCAATAAGAGAGTCATGATTATTAAAAAAATTAAATTAATATGACTCAGCATGGGCATATTATATTTGTCTTTCATCATGATACCTGATTATTTCCAAATTCATCAGTCAAATTTTTTTCCAGCATCCAAATTTTTATTCTACCAGTGCGTCAACGTGTTAATTGTATTTTAGATTTAATATGAGAAACCAAAAACTGCACGTATCGACCAACAGTTCTCATTAAAAGGATTACACTGTACCATTTTCCTTCAAACAATACAAATGATCTATTACCAGTTAAACTTGTCCTAGAAATTCTTATTACTTTTACTTTAAATCAGCTCATAGAACCAGCATGCTTTGTAATAAATAATTAAAGAGTTACTTTTCACAACACTGTGAAGAATAAAGAGCTAGTATGTCATAAGGAAATTTATTGAGATGCTTGAAAAAACAATGTTTATATTTAATGATATCAAAGTATATTCTTCCAGTATATATAACGGACCAGCCATCTGCACTCGTTACGGTGATCGTGCTTTCTCTGTGTGTGTGTGCTCCCCTTCTTTGGAATAATCTCCCATCCTACATTCAGAACTCTTTGACAGTCGCATCATCTAAATCTCAACTAAAAATTTATCTTTTCAAACGACAGTAGAAGCTTGATCAAAAGTTCCTTTCCACTAAATCCTATAGATCCAATTATATTATATATCATATATTTATGTTTACTCTATTGCGTATGTTTGTGTTTAGATATTCTTTTCCATAGTTTCAAATTTATGAATTTACATATGTACATATTTACTTGCTTATATGTTGTAAAGCGCCTAAAAGCAGTGCATTAGGCGCTATAGAAATAATACAATTACGTGTATTATTATTATATGTGAGAAGGTTGATTTCAAATTTTTACTTTAGTATTAGCTAACGTTTAGGCAGATATATGCATGAAATCACAACAAATGTATAAATCTCAGCAAAGAAGGCCCAAACAACAGTAATCTCTTCTTAATTTTTATTCTTTTAGTTTTATAGAGTTGCTTTAAGTCTTATAAGAAAGGTGATACAGATATATTTACAATGATGAAAAGCCACTTTTCCTTCTTGCTAATATGAGTATTTACATAATTACTGAATAACTTCATTACAGCATTGCCTTGCCTTCAGTTTTTAAATTGGAAAGTCTAAAGAGGCTCTAAAAATATTAAGAACCTTTCACGACACAGTTTAACCAAAACAAAGAAACAAATTTTCCCTTTCCAAGAATATCAAATTCTTGAGTTGTTCTCAGTCTTAATTTCATCAGTGTCTAAATTTAATTTAATTTCTTTATGACTGAACTGAAATTATCATATTTAACATGAAATAGAAAGTTACATAAAAATACATTTTAGAGGACCCTCCTCTGATTATGAAAAGAATACTATAAATTGCAACTTATTTGTAGCAAACAACTATTTTTAAACAAAGAAAATCAATTTATTGTCATTGATACCCTAAGCAAGTCAATTATAGTCACAGATGAAATTGTTTTAAATCCAGTTGGGACAGTATGACAGAATACCTTCAGATTACAACTTATCACTAATTTCATGAACAAGCACAATGCAGCCTCTATATATCCTTTACAAGCCATATCCCGCATTGTTAGACTAACCCATATCCCAGTGCTTTAACCCTATTCCTTCCAGTCACTCACCACAGCGACATTTCCAAAAGTACAATTGTCTAGACCGAGTTAAGAAGGCTGATTTCTACAGTTTATGTCAAAGCCAAAACAAATGTTTATATCTTAATGCAAGAGTTTGTTGAATGAGCTGCGAAGAGTCGGTGGGTGGTTGAGAATAGGAGGAAGTGGGAATGGGGATGAGTATTAAATGGACATGCAGAAGAACACAGGAAAAGAGTGTGTCATAGTAAAGAGGAGAGGGGAAGAATAAAAGTGAAATTAATCAATGGCAAGGACATGGACAAGTGGTGGACAGAGAAGGAGAGAAGAGGAAAGTTAAGAAAGAAAGAAAGCAAATGAAAAAGACGGAAGATTAGTGAAGAATAATATTATTAATACACAACATTTATAAAGCGCCTATTACAAAGTATTTCTTAGCGCTCTGTGCATTATCACCCGGCTATAGCATGGCTACCACTGCATTCAAGGAATTTCTTCCTACCGATACCCATTCATCTCACCTGCATTGAGTGCAGCACAATGTGGATACATTTCTTGCAGAAGGAAAATAACGTCATGGATGGGATTCAAACCTATGACAGTTGGGATTCAAACCTATGACAGTTGGGTTGAAAGGCGAGAGTCTACATGACACCTCCATGTAGGAGCAAAGAAGGAGCAAAGGTATGGGAGAAGATGAAGGGGAAAAAAGAAGTAAATTGAGTCATGAATGATATTAAACAGGAGTGTTTCTTCTCTGAAAGCATGATTTTAGCTGTGTGGGAACACATCCTGAGAGTATATTGCACCCCATCCACTACTTCCATCACTCATGAAGACCACTCCTTGAAATGTTCATAGCAATCAAACATAATTACTTTCTCTCCATTCCTTGCTTCAAACAGACACATTCGGTCTGGATTGCACTTCAAATTCAAAGGTTGTCTGTAACAACTGTCTCATTACTTTTTTATATATTCGTTTTTACCATCTATGTTTTAAATGGTCAATGTAGAAGTAGTAGATGTAGAAGTAGTAGATGTAGAAGTAGTAGATGTAGAAGTATAAATAGATTTTAAAGTAGTAAATGTAGAAGTAGAAGTAGTAGATGTACAATTAGTAAATGCAAAAGTAATAGATATGGAAACAGTAGATGTAGAAGTTGTAGATGTAGAAATAGATGTAGTACTAGTAGATGTAGAAGTAATAGACGTAGAAGTTGTAGACATGGAAGTTGTAGATGAAGAAGTAGTATAAGTAGATTTAGATTAAAATGTAGTAGATATATAAATAAAAGGTTTAGAAGTAGTAGATGTAGCAACAGTAAAGGTAGTAGGTAAGAACTATAATAGATGTAAAAATAGTAGATGTAGAAATAGTCTAGCCATGTGGCAAACGAAGTCACATTTTGTATGCCTGTTTTAACGAAGAATCTTTTTTTGTGACAAAAAATTCCATTAATAATCAGATTTTCTTTCTCATTCCAATTTCAAAGTTTCTTGTTCTATTCTAGTAATATACAAGGCACCCATTTCAGAGCAACTTCTTAACATCTTGTATAATTTAGGGCATCATTAAGTCATATTAAGAGAGAAGAGGAATATCACACGATTCAAATCAGGAAACAAAACGCCATATCTGAAATCTGACTCACATGTCCTCCACATGACCCAAACATAATTGACCATCGCATACAATCAGCATCCGCCAAGATCACTACTCCCTTTATAAAACATCCAAATTGGCATCTTCTAATATTGGTCTTTGAGGGTACTTCTCGTAATTGTTTGAGTTGTATGGCATTTCCCGTCTGCTTTCGGGGGTTGTTGTGTCGTCTACGTCTTCGTTCTGAAGGAGGCCGCATTTTCAAATAGCAACAAATGTCACGCCAATCAAATCGCTCATTCGATCGCCAAACAGCGAAAGCAAGTGTCTTGTCTGATCTCCCTGGCCTCATAAAACATCATCAATATTTTGTCTGGAAGGGATGGTATTCCTGGTAAGGCAAATATCATTTGATAAATCAACACCATCAGAAAATATTTCTTCAACACAATAGGGATTTCTATGGTACTCCTGAAAGGGGAAAAATCATTTGATAAATCAGCACTATCACAAAATGTTTTTTTCTACATAATAGAGTTTTCTATTATGAAGTGCTTTTGTTTGCATCCATAAGAGTGTAATTTAACTTTTTGTGCAATTTGTTAGAATTTTTATTATTCCTTTCCTATATTTATTAAAAAGATTTTTTTTGTAAAATCCGTAATCATCTTCGTCTACTCTCAGCACACTTTTCAGGTGAAAATTGTGAAAATAAATTTGATTTTATGTGCTATAGCTTTTTGTGCACATTATAAGAATGTCTAGAATTTCTTACCTATGTTTATGACATACAAATGTATGTACAATTCGTAGTAATCTTCCTGTCTCAGCACACATTGCGGGTTAAAGATTGTGAAAAAATAGTTAATTTCATGTGATATAACTTTTTGTGCACATTGAAATAAGTCATAACATTCCTTTTCTTTGTTTAGTGTAAAAATGCGTGTAGCATCTGTAAATCATGTTCTTCTCTCTGCATGCTTTTCAAGTAAGAATGTGAATGTTGTTTAGGCTCCATTTCACATATTCCCAACAATAAAATGAAAAAGGTATAGGCATACCAATAGATTTATACAACACTTGGCCAAACTGAAAATCATTTCTTTTTAAGACATCAAATAATCTCTGGGTCTATAATTCTTATTTGTTTTCTTAAAATTAAAAATTCATTGGTAAATTCTAATTATCTATGATGTTCATATTCTTCTAAATTCCCTCTTTTCATTACAGAATAACTATTTTGCCTGTACATCAAATTCAATATTTTTCGAATATCTACTCTTGCAATTTTGTAACCCAAGATACATTTTCAAGTAGCCAATTTGAGGAGTAAAAGCCAATTTCTTCAGTTATCTGCCATGATGGAGAGGCATGACAACGAAGTGTGTCAAGCCCAAATGAATAATTCATAAGATACTGATCCTCGCTGAATAATTTCTGAAAATACATCCCGTAATTTTTGCAAGCGACGATCGAGCAGCCGCAACGTATGGTATGAAATCTGTGCAGTGTAATCCATTTGAATATATTCCGTTTGAATTGCAAGTTGAGCGAATATTGTCGATCACGCCAAGTGCTCATGATGCAGGAAACTAGGACACTGTTTTCACCCTTGGGTATTTTCTTTGGTAAAAAGTCTAATTATTTCCAAGATAGCAAAAGGATTTTATATCTAATGAAGAAGATAGAGACACATTTATTGTGAGTTTCTTTGATAAATATGGGAATGTGATTACCTAAACTATAAAATGGTCTTTGCATGTGATTCACAAGAAATATATCATTGGAACTTTATTATTAACGCTCACATGTCTTTACATTTTAAGTCTCCTTCATGTTATGAGGAGAAAACTTAAATCTAAGTCTAAACGGCCCCCCCCCCCCAGCCCTGGAAAATGTGTGCTGCACATTTTACTGTTCTGATATTAGCATTACAACCATTTATCTACAAATGAAAATGTAATATGTATTATCCTTTTAAGAGGGAAATGAAAATATAATGTTATTCAACCGGTCCCAGGAATACAAAACTAGATGATACTTCATGCAATCACGCAATTACATTATTGTTGTGCATTGTATCTTTATATATGAATACATCTAGATGAAACCATCACTAAAAGTCTCACAAGTCATGTAATTTGTTTGAGAATGAATTCTAATCAAATGAAAGATGTTGATGAATTAAAAGTTTCAAAGGTAAATGAGCAAACGTCCCCTGTAGATGTTCTTTTCTGGAAAAAATACAAATAATATTCCTATGAATAATACAATTTATTAAAATAATTAGAAACATTATGAGTATTCTCGCAGGAGAAATTAAAATTCTTGCATTTTAGTCTCCTTAATGTACTCAAGAGAATGCATGAAACATTACCTTTTACTTTATTACCATTTCAATATTTACATCACAACCACATATCTGCAAATGAAAATGTCTTATATGTATTATCATTTCAAGATGAAAAAATAAATATAATTTTATTAAACTGATCACAGGGATGTCAAACTAGATGTTACTGCATGTACTAATAAAATCAAATTATTGTAATAAATGCAATATATCTTTATATATGAATACATCTTCAGCAAACCATCGCTAAAAGTCTCACAAGTCATGTAATTTGTTTGAGAATGAATTCTAATGAAATGAAAAATGTTGACGAATTTAACGTTTCAAAAGATAAATGAGCAGATGTCCCCCGAAGGTGTTCTTTTCTGGAAAACATACAAAAAGAATAATCTTTCTATGAATAATACAATTTATTAGAATAATTGGAAACACTATTAGAATTCTCGCAGGAGAAATTACAAATCTGATAATGGTTGGAAAGGGAAATTACAATATCAGGTATCCTATCTGCGGTTTTATTTATAGCATAATTATGAAACCACAAATGAAATTGAAACATATTAGATAACTTCGGTACAGGTATGGAAATTTACTTCATAAAGTAATAGTTGTATCTCAAATTTGTATATAAATAGGATGTTTAAGATTGATGGATTTTGATAAGAATAATAAAAATGGTGCACACTTTCTCAAAAAAAATTCTTTATTAAATTCCTAAATGTTTTTATCCGCAGCTAAAACAGAAAATACTATGTGGACTGCATTTTAAATAGCACTATTTTTAATGGCAATGTTTTTTTTTTTCTTATCAAACTTTAACTTTATTTTCTTGAGGAACCATTCAGCAAATTTTGTAAATTGCATAAATCTATTTTTCTTTCTTAGCATTCACTTTTAACAAGTCCCAGGTATTATCTTTAATTTGTATAAATTTCCTCTGAATCTTCAGTTACTTTATCATCTGTTGTATATACTGTTAACCATTTCCTTTTCATCTTATTTCTCCTGATTTTTCTAACGCCCGTCTCTTCCAATCTTTAGCTCATTCTCTCCCGTTCTCTTTTTCTACACTATTGTCTGATATCACAGATTCTGCGAAAGTTGTGAATTCAAGGGAATTGAAAACTTTGAAAATTCATAACTCTTGTAAGGATAA
Source organism: Temnopleurus reevesii (assembly GCA_036244855.1). Lineage (NCBI taxonomy): Eukaryota > Metazoa > Echinodermata > Echinoidea > Temnopleuroida > Temnopleuridae > Temnopleurus > Temnopleurus reevesii. Next base: position 38,064 of record BQKZ01000436.1, on the reverse strand, counting down.
TTCAAATTTTCCAAAATGTTCAGTTTGCTCATCCTATTTTTATTCATTCACTGACAGTTCCCTTTTAAGCTATAAGCTAAACCTGAAATAAAATGCAATGCGATCTCTCCACACCTTCAAAAACTACATCTACAAGAGGAAGACTAATAATATATTTAAACATCTAATTTTGGTTAATGAGTTATTCTTTAACTTCCAAAGGACTCTCAAAGGAGACAGCATTGCTCCAAAGGCTACGGAAACAGTTCAGCCTCATTTGATATCATATCAACAGCATCAAAAGAGAACATCATTAACCTCATTAAACAAATCAAGCGCTTCTAGACAATGAGATAAGAACTATAGCGGAGGAAAACACAGGGGTTTTAACATTGAGGAGTCGGAAAATAATGATGACAGCCGAAAGAAATGCTTAAAACGACACCATGAAAATGATACACGGGCCGAGAAACGCTAATGCATCCGGCTCGAGATAAAAGGAATCTCTTGTTGGGGAAACGCAAAAATAGACAAGTCAAGCTTCATCAGCGGATTGTATTCATGACAGTCTGGTCGATTATAATTGGCGTGATAAATATCGGACGTCATGACCGGGGGAGTTCGGGGAGGGGGTCTGGGGTGGGTCGTGAATGTCAGACATGTGTTAATGGACCAAATGGAATGGGATAAAAACAGGTCAAACGTCTTTATATATATTTGGACTATAAAGGGATGTGATCTCATTATGGGTGCATGGGAATGAGGGAATGAGGAATAGGGTGATTGTCAAGATGTGGACTGTCTTAAATGAAAAGAAGATGAAAAGAAGATAGTTTGAATGAAAGGAAATGTCTTCAAGGTAGAAGCTGGCATATAAAATCGAATGTACCATACAAGAAAATAATGCAGATAACAAAAATTGATGAAAAAATGAATTTTTACAATAGAAATGAATTGAAAGCTGGTTGGGATGTGTGAAGCAATAAGAGTTAATATACTGAGAGTTATGATGTACTAAAGGTTAATTATTTGAAAAATGCGAATGACTGCAAATATTATGTTTCTGTCTCCTACCAGTTCCCAATCACACCTGGGTAGAGTGCAGCCTTGTGGACAAATTTATTGCTGAAGAAAATTAATGCCATTGTAACATGCTATGATACTATTTGCTTTTAGCGCTATGGAAATAATCTATATCAGTATTATTATTATTATGGGTGGGCTTTGAACCTTCGACCCTTTGGTTGAAAAGGCGAGAGTCAGAACCATCAAACCCCTCCACCCAACTTTAAAAAATATATACACCGATTCAATCTGGCCAACATTATACCCTAGTCGCCGCTTGCGGCGCTATACCCGTCGCCATAGCTGGGGGGCTTCTCAGCTGAGGAAATGTTTTCTTTCGAGCGGGGATCAAAAGAGCGAGCCATGGAGCGAGCAGTCCGCCGGAGGCGCCGGCGCGCCTAGGCCTAGCCGGCCTGCTCCCGCATTGCTAATTCCCGCTCCGCTCCGGTAAACGTATTGTACTTCCGTATTGTGTACACTCGCTCGATTGTATCTTTCACAATAGAAACTTCTTTTGTTTGATTCACAATGAACAAATCAAAGAAAGGAACAGGGAAACACTGTGCCGTTTTTGGATGCACAAACAATAGTAAAAAAATGAGAAAATGGAAATTATCGGAGTGTGAAGTTCACTCTCCATTAACCCATGATGAATGCGAGTGTTTACAGCCGTACCAAATGCATCGATTTCCGAACGGATCGTCTGCAGCTTCTGCATCAAAATTGAAGGAATGGTTGAAAAACATAAATCGCAAGGATTTTACTCCTAATGTGAACAGCAGGGTGAGTTAAATTATTGTTAAATTAGTTTGTTAAATTGTTGTTAAGTTGTTAAATTATAAATAATTACTAAATTAGCACAACTGCACCCGATCACTTACAACTAACTTTGCATGGGGGAAAAAACAGACTAATAAATAAAAATCCTCATTCATGATTAATTCAACATCCAGACATCGGACATCAAATTATTACTCATAATCACATTCACAAGTTGGCATGGGCAAGAGATTTGATTAATTTTTTTTGAGCCGCACAAGAGGATATGGCTTCTCCATGTAATTGTACTTTGTCAGTGCTGAGCTGTGTACGTGTGTCATGGAAATGGAAATGGGTCACCGACTTTCAAAACAAAGTACTCAGTGGCGGATCTACGGGGGGGGGGGGGGGG
>BQKZ01000436.1:4468-35340 GCA_036244855.1 Temnopleurus reevesii | reverse complement strand
CCCCCCCCCCCCCCCCCCTTGGAAAAAAGCTAGATCCGCCCCTGGTACTGTTAATAAAAAGATGATATTCTTATATGTTTATATTAAAAAAGGAATTGAAACAATTAAATGATGTGCTTTCAGTTTCAATGATTTCATCTCATTAGAAATTAATGTGTGATTTTTAATATTGATTTTTAATTTTCAGGATAATGGTGGCCCTTCTCAAGAACCAAGTAATGCATCGTGTCATCACACTAGAATCGTTCACTTACACACAACCAAAATTAAAGTTTTCTTCACTGTGTTTTGTTTTCTTTTCGTAGGTGTGTTCAGTTCACTTCATAAATGGACGACCAACTACCGATCATCCATATCCAGTTCTGTGCATGGGGTACAAGAATTATGTGAGTATATGAGGCCTTTAGAAAATAGTTTTGCGTCCCCTCCTCCTTTTTTGAGAAATTAAATACATTTTTTAATTTTTTTTATTTTTTGGTTGTCACCTTTTTGTATAGATTTAATTTTTGGGGCTTCAAACTATGTCTGCGGTTTGAAAAGGTGAAAAATTTATCATGAGTTTTGTTTTGTATCTGTAGCTTTTGGTTATTTTCCATTAGAATTTTTTTTTAGTTGGTTTGTCATCTTGTGAATTTTAGGTTAAATTTGAATGGAAAATAAATATATAATTAAAAATTTCAAAAAAATTTACCCCATAATTTTGGAAAATTAATTTCCTTATCACATAACATTAATACTCTTTTTTTTTTTTTTTACATAATTGATCATTTTAAAAAAGTTATTTTTATAGGTTTTATTTTCTTTTGCTTCATTTTGATAGAAAACTTTGTCTCCTGGAAGACCTCACAAGAAGCGCCATCTCACCTCACCATCAACATCAACAACAGCCAAAGAAATGGACGAAATAGTAGATCTCCATACCGACAACTGCAATGATACTGGCATAACGCACACAGCTATGCAGACAGATGACGGACCCGTGATGGAAAACTCATATTTTCAATGGAGAGATGTAACTGTGCAAGACCACAATTATGGCAAAAATCCAATTTGGTGCACTGCTCACAAGTCTGTGCAAACAGACCATTGTGCAGAGTTTTCAGCAACATGTTTGAAAACTGAACATTTCAAATATTTTACAGGACTCAGCGCACCTGTGTTTTGGGCATTTGTAAATTCACTCGTCATGACTGTGTCAGCAGCAGATGCCCCAAATTTTATGCTACCAGTTTGTGATCAAATTTTGCTGGTGCTTGTGCGATTACGCTTAGGACTAATGCTCATGGATCTCGGTGTCAGGTTTAATATTTCCAAAAGTACAGCGTGTAGTATTTTTTCTGCTTGGCTCAACATTATTTCAAGATATGTCAAAGAAAACCTCATATTCTGGCCACCACGTGATACTTTAGCCAGAATACGGCCACAGAGCTTCGCTAGTAGCCACCCAAATGCAACCTGCATTATAGACTGTACCGAAATATTTGTTCAGCGCCCATCAAACCTGAAAAAACGAGCACAAACTTACTCAAATTACAAAAGCCACAATACATATAAGGCCTTATATTGTATTGCCCCTAATGGCTTTGTGTGTTACGTTTCTAAACTTTTTGGTGGTCGCGCAAGTGACACTTTTATTTCCCAAAACAGCGGTTTCGGTGATCACTTACTGCCTGGGGATGAAGTGTTGGCGGATAGAGGCTTCACTATCCAAGATATTCTACCTCCAGGGGTGAAGCTCTCGATTCCAGCCTTCACAAAAGGATTCAAAGATAGAATTCTTCCAGAGGAGTGCGTGACCGAAACACGAAGAATAGCTAATGTTCGAATTCACGTTGAAAGAGCTATTAGACGCCTAAAATGCTTTAAGATTCTGAGTAGTATAATTCCAGCAACTGTGCAGAATGTTGATGACATTTTACTTGTTTGTGCTGGATTATGCAATTTACAGCCATTATTAATTAATGAAGACACAGGTTTACTTGACTCAGAATCTGTGACTGAAGATGATGATGAAGTTCCGATGGACATTGAGCAATCTGAAGGAAATTAAATACAGTCTAACCTCGTTATATAACGAGGACGTTGGGACCAGAGTAAATACCTCTTTATATTGAAACCTTGTTATATCAGGGTCAAAATACAATAAAATACAAAGAGATGGAACCAGGAAAATTACCTTGTTATAACGAGAGCTCGTTATATCAGTGCTCTTTATAACGAGGTTTGACTGTACTTGATTCATTCATTGCACATGATAGATCAGATCAGAAAAATTAGTCTAATTTGATTATTTTTATTGCACTATAGTCATTGTTTGCCTTCCATGAATTTTCTGAAATTTTAGTTGTAAGATTTCACGCCTTTCGTAATTTTATCCTACAAAAATAAAAAAAAAAGTTGGAAATTCCCTTCCAAAATGTTCACTATTGGCCGGTTTGCAAATAAGCAAAGAATTTTTTTAATATGAATTTGAACATTAGCTATTCCTTTTTTTTTGTTGGCCCTTTTAACTGATTATTATTGATTTTCTATTGTATACTGTGATGTTATGTTATGTTGATAGGGTATACAATACCGTATTGATTTGGCCGAATGAGGGCGGTTTCGCCTTGCCAGCCTAATTTCGTGTTTTTCACTACGAAAGTTCGTAGGAATCGTCCTGAGAATCCAGTAAATTTCAGAATAAGCCCAAAGTTAGAAGTACACTTTCATACAATATTTTCGTAGTTTAATCATTCAAGATGAGGATGTTTGATAGATTTTCTATAATTATGATGCCTTCAATGAAAATTAGGCAAATTTTCTGTTGGTATGAAACGTGAATCGTGCATAAGTAAATTCCATATGTATACTGTATGTGGGGAAGAAATTTCCGATAGGCCGTGTATAGAGATGATGTGTCACCAAAACGACACAGACATAGTATGACAGTCATGTATAATCCAAAAGGTATGAAGTAAGATTGAATATTTGAAATGCAGTGTGTTAGAAGCAAATGTAGAAATTTAAGACAATGAATTTGCATGAGAGACGTTAGATTCCAGCTGGTCTAAGCCTCATTCCGATCACAGAGTATGAGTGTATCCATATACAGTCAAAGCTTCTTGTTATGGAGTTTAAAATGATGGAATTCCAGATGTGTGTAACCAAAGAGATAATAATGCAGTCAACACAGTCTGGGACTTAATTTTTCTGGGTCGAATGAGTGTTTTGGACGGGCTGAAGTAACGGTAGGTCATGCAAATTCAATGTTATTCACCTTTTTGTCCGTTGGGTTGCTCCTACGACAAGGTTTTGTGGTTGAGTACAGTTGACTCTGCATAAGTTGATTTTCTCTTCATTGAACCAAACAAATCGTACAAAGCCGTTTTACCTTCCTGTTGGGGTCGGCTTGTTCCCAAGTCTAGCAGAATTTTGTGTGGGAATTTCAACTTAGGGAGAGTTGACTGTATATTTCAACTTAGGGAGAGTTGACTGTATATTTAAATTAGGGAGAGTTGACTGTATATTCGACTTACACACAGCTCACTGTTGTCATGATTTCCCATTTTTATAGCAGTGGAATTCTAATCTACATTGTTTATTTGGAGTGTGAAATTATTATGAACAATCTTGGAAAGTTGGGCCATTCCAGAAGTTATGCTGTGTAATTGGTTATCCAATTACACAGCTAATTAAATTGTGTCATTGCGGGCACTCATTGGATTTGATATTCATGTATATTTTAGCCATAGCAACGGCACGGAATTTGGGCTGACATTGCTAGAAGAATTATTTTCTTTGTCTGGAATGCCCCAGCTATATATACACATAGACAACATACTCATTGATTGTTGTTTTTCGTTTATTCCTTTGTATGTTTCAGATTTAACGGCTCAGAATAAAGTCTGTCTTGTAACCGGTGCTTCTCGTAATACTGGATTGATGTCTAATTCTGTCGATTCGCTATGAACATTTCAATACCTTTGAGTCTATGTCCAAATTTTAGAATTGAAATTTGAAAGATCACATAAGTTTTTGCTCAAGGACAGTTTTATTGTTTTGGACCTGACCTTCCTATAACCAAACAGAAGAACTGAAATCTTGTTTTAAAATGGACCTAGCATCTATGTCAATTTGGTAGATTTCCACTGTAACTAAAAATTCAAAGAGTTGTGCTTATGAGCAGACATTCAAATCATGCAACATTTTGTTGAAAAAATGTACAAGTCAAGGCTGTTGAATCCTATCAAGAATTAAATTTACTTTATCGAATCATGGCCAAATGGATGTTGCATTTAAATTTTTTAATTACACCTCCATGCCTGCATATATAGGTAACTCTGCCTTAGTCGAATCTGTTCGGACCACTCAAATCTATTTGACTTGTCAGAATTTCAACTTAAAAGACGCTAATAACACTGGTTATATATGATTTGTTCCAGAAAATCACATCGACTTAGGCAATTATTTGACTTAGACAAGTTTGACTTAGGCAGAGTTGACTGTATGTGCAAATTAAAAAGTTTTTAAATCGGTAATACAGACTGAAACTGTCATCAGTTAATTTTTTTTTATTGAAAAGAATCAGATTGATTTGATGAAAATTGAAGGTCTTGGAATCAATAACAACTAGATTCCTTTCAATAAAAAACCCCCAAATTTATAGGTATGGAATTGATGATCCATATTACAGTCTATATTTTTCAAGTCTGTCACTACTCAACAACACAAAAATCAAGAAAGGCAAAATATTTGCAGTTCAGATTCATGTTATCTATAATATTTTTTTTAAATAGACACATATCTTATTATAATTTTTTTTAAGTACCTGTACAAACCGGGAAAAATTGTTTTCCTTTTTAATACTTTGGTAGCATGTAAATATGAAAATATATTTATTTTATTCTGCCAAAACGACACATTTCCAAACATTTAAATTTGGCCCTAATACAAATTTAAAAAAAATGGATCAGATGTGACAAGATTCAAGTGTGATTTTTATGGAAAAGATAACATATTGAACAATATCCAGTGATGTTATTTTTGATGTACAGTCTAACCTCATTATAACAAGGTTGTTGGGATCATAGGAATTACCTCTTTAGATTGACACCCTGTTATATCAGGGTCAAAATACAATAAAATACAAAAAGATGAGACCAGGAGAATGACCTTCTTATAACGAGAGCTCGTTGTAACAGTGCTCTTTATAACGAGGTTTGACTGTATTGCAAAAATGTCTTATATCATATTTGCTTTATATTTTTTTATTTTTTGAAATAAGAAAATTAAAGAAAATCAGAAAATCAATGAATTTCAAGTGTTTGGGATACAAAGTTATTTTAGTACATTACTGTATGTTGCAATTCATTATGGAAAAGGAAATTATTTTTCAAGACTGAAAATATCTAAAACAAAATGATAAAATTCATTTTAATACTGTCCATGACGTAGCAATTGTTTATTTATCAGAAAGTTTCACGATTCGGACACTGTTAGAACAGATTTTATTGGTAATAACCGGGAGCAGGTTCCTAAAATAAAATTCTTTTAGTCTTTCTAGTTGTTTTTTGAACCATTCCTCATCAAAAGGGACATCGACGATGACAGCCTTTGCTGGGGTCCAGACCATGAATTTGCAGTTTGATGTTTGTGAACAGTACATCGCCACCTGTACCTGCATGTAATAGCCACTTGCTGCTGTGGTGGGACGCAGAAAGTATTCTCCACTTTCACTCCTTTTACGGACATCATACGACCCACTCTCAATAAGTTTGTTTAAACAATTGTTGTACTTTGCCATTTTTTGCGATGTGGGGCACTTTATTTCCAAGATAGTGTCATTGTCTATTTTGCCGTCCAAACTTGCACCTAACCAGCTCTGATCAGGTCTTACAATGAGCCCAGCTAACTCATCATCACACCCTGTCTCTTTTTTGAAATGCTCTCGTGCCTCTCCTTCATGCTGTTGGCCATATGCTGTGGCTGCATTTCCCCGAAACGTTGGATCGAAATGATTTCTGATCCATTTCGATGGATCAGTGCCTGAGCATTTTGGTACACTTGCAGCACTACTACTAGTAATACGCAATTTTCTCTGTGATGTCCAAAGGGCAGAATTTTGATTTTTTGTCTTTGATGCAAGATTCTGTGACTGCTTCTGGGATACTTGAACATACTCTTCAAAAATATCTTTGCATGCACTGCACTCCAACGGCGTATGATGATCTCCATGCGTAATTGTCCGTGGCGGTTGAATTGCTTCTCTGTGAGGAGTGTGTCGTGGTACTGCGGACCTCATGTTATTAAGGAGAGTTCCAGGAATTGACGATAATGCCTGGAGATGAGGTTGGTTGAAATGATGTAAAACATCCTCGTCATTTTCAAAAGCGATTAGGTTGTTAGACATTGATGTTGCTGTATTGCCACGAATGTTCTCTACAGTATCTGGGATGACATTTTGTTGGGTTCCTCGGTTCCAACTACAGGTCACGTCAGTGCTGGCAATGCCAATAAAACCTTTTTTGTTCGCCTCATGGATTTTGAAAGCCAACCCAGCAGCGTGGCTGCAGCATTTGCCCTCTGATGCAATGCAGTCGCAGTTTACACCGATAATGGTATTCTCCTCACGTTGAATAGTCAGTTGGACTGCATGGTAGCTATTGATCGTCTGGGAATAGCGAACTTGACCCCGCAAGATGACATTAGGTCCTGAAATCTTGTGTGTCACAACGCCAACCCATCCTGAATGCAGATAGTTCATGCCTTCACTGATGCTTCGAAAATTTCGGTTTGGTTGGTTGTCACAGGCAGGCATCTCAATGAAGTAGTCATAGATATCTGTAGACGTAGGAAGAAAAATGGAAAGATTTTTTTAAATTAAATTTGAATATCAATTGATTTTTTATTTATTAAGATTAGCCTGTAATTACATCAAACGGTCACGATAAAATGAAGATAGTCCTAAAAAAAATAACAAAATAGTGATAATAAGTTATAAAATCTAGCATTTTTTTTTTAATTTCAATTTTAACTCTGTTTCTGAATTGTGATCAATGAAATACAAAAACTCTAGATGATATATGAAGTTTTGATGACAGCGGATTGTAGACCAGAGCACTGCACACTGTATTGACATTCCTTCATGTACATTGTAACCCACCAAAACTGCCGACACCTCAGCAGTTCCCCAGCAAACGGAGGAATTCAACAGAGAAGAAGAAGAAGATGATGAAAATTCAATTGGGAACGACTTCCATATTCCCCAGGAATGAACATTTTCTAAGTTCAACATAACCAAACATATATCTTTTAATCTGATCTGGTGGTGATTAGAAAATGGATTGGACGAGAGAGATGTTTACATATATAATTTGAAGGGACGCAAAAGATCCATTTCAAAGTAGTGATTCTACAGAAAAGTCTATCCCTGGGGAATATGGAAGTTTTTCCAGATTCTTTATTATAAGTGAAATGGTAGGACATACATTGGAACAATTATACAACTTTAATAGCAAAATACATGTATTATGAACATGATCAATAATTGATGAAACATGTGCACAGTCATATTATAAAAATATGACAGCAACTCCCGTTAGTTTTGTAGGTAAATAACATAAGCAAAAAGTTAGATGTCAAAAAGCAATTATTCCTAGTTGATTTTCATGAAATGGCGTCTGTTGGCCTATTTATTGCGAAGTCAACCTCAACAAACGCGACAATGAATACATGGGACCATGTTGATCCTAACAGTTGACTCGTTACGAAAAAAAAACAACTTGCCGGTAAGATTGAAATTATTTACCTTGAAACTCCAATTTTGGCCAGTGCCGAACATCATCCACCCACTCACTCATTTTAGCTGAAGAGAAAACAACTTGAATTGCGTTAATTGCAAAACAGATGATGAAAATAACGTCAAAAAATGTTAGTAAAATTCGGAACGCACAGTGCAGTGACAGCAGGTAATTGATAGAAAATGAATGAACACTGATGGCCGCCGAGCTTAGCTGGATCGCATATCGGAAGCCCCCCAGTTATGGCGGCCGTCGTAGAGGGCTCACTTCCATGAGATAATCGTTGAATCGGTGTATACAACCATCTTCCATACTCTACTTCACTACTCTGGAACTTCAATTCCATCAAGGTGCTTATTGAGGTGATTCATGAAGCTATTGGGCACGATAAAATCAACAGACAGGCATCTGGGGCAGCCAGTCAACATTATTCTTAGATCTGTCAGATAAAAATTCCGCCCTTGAGAGGTAGAAGGGGGCTAACACTTATCGCTCCATAATATACATGTAGGTAATAACCTTCTTGCTCTGAAGGGATGGCATCTAATGCAAAAGGATTCTTAGATCTTTGATAGGAATAGTTCACCACAAGATGCAAAAGGACGCTGTTTCCTATCACTTTGTGCTAAGTAATGTCCTTTTTGCGCTGAAGGGATGGCATGTGAGCGGGACACTGACCCGATAGGAGGGGTTATTTCAAGGCGGTCTCACGTTGATATTAAGGTTAATTGGGAGTAATTGGAAGGCAGGGATAGTGGGAAGGGATGGAGGATGGGACAGAATGGGATTGACGAATTCAGAGGATGGATGCAGAGGGAGGGAGAGAGAAAGAGAGAGTCAGTGAGAGAAAGAGAGAGACAGAGAGAGAGGGAGAGAGACAGAGAGACAGAGAGACAGAGAGACATAGAGAGACAGAGAGAGAATGAGATAAGGAGAAATGAGGAATGATGGATGAGACAGAATGGGATTGATGAGTTCAGACGATGGTTGGAAGGGAGAGAGGGGGAGAGAAAGAACGAGACAGAGAGAATGAGGAAAAGAGAAGAGAAGAACGGTGGATGAGACAGATTTGAGGAGTTCGGAAGATGCATGGAGAGAAGAGAGGAATGAGAGAATGAAGTTGATAGGGGCATGTTTAGGGATGGATATAAATGAATCCCTAGAGAAAAGAGAGAGAATGATAGTAAGAGGAGGCAAGTAGAGACAATTACACAAAACCTGGAATATAATGAATCAATATGAAAATAAATTCAATGAGAAAAAATGTAGGTGAAGGACAGAAATTAGAAAAAGAAAGTGAAAAGGATAATTACAAAACAAAAGTTGAGATAAGGTTGGTGATAACAGGATGGAACACATGAGACAAATCACACCTAATACCTTAAATCAAATTACACACCCGAGTCTTGCACATTGGGTATAAAACACGATCCCTCCCCATTCAGATAACACTTCAACATCTACCGTAGATCATGGAGTAGGATATAAGCAACAGATGATCAGATGATGTCTATTGCACTGGTACAGACAATACCTCACAGCATTACCCCCATCATTCTATACAAATCCATAATACCTTAACCATGAAAATTAAATGTTGTTTGAATATAGAAATGTGTTGAAAAAATGTTATCCGAGGAATAGTAAGAAAGAGATTGGTGGTAGGTGTGATCAAGTTGTACTTTAGAATGTGATTTCCATTGTACTGATGGTGGTGGTGATGATGATGATGATGATGATGATGATGATGACGATGATGATGATGATGATGATGATGATGATGATGATAATTGTAATGATGATGGTGATGATAATGATGATAATGGTAGTAGTAATAATGCTAGAAATTATGATGATGGTGATGATGATGATGATGATGGTGATGATGATAATGATGATGGTGATATTAATGATGATAATAATAGTAATGAAAATGATAATTGTGACACTGATTGTGATAATGATGATAATCCCAATAACGACAGCAACACCGATGATATGATGAAATTAATGAGAATAAGGAAGATAAAGACTGCTAGAATATACTACTCTGCATTTCCACATTTGAATAACATTCCAACATCCTTCAACATCCTTACATGTGAATCATTGCGTTCAGAACAGATGACTCATATAACACATATGTATTAACAAAAAAATATATTCATATCAACTGTGACACATATAGTAATCCAGGGAACAAACCATCACATGTCAAAGTACCTCTTGAATATGTGAATGGAGGACAACTGAAGGACAAGTCCACTAATATCTCAGATTTTGAGGTGTGGTATCACGCCCTAGGCTGTGAAACGATAGAGTTCCACACCCTCTTCATCTGTTCTCTATTTCATTCTTGAATGTGATGGTGATCTGCTGCAACTATCACCTCTAATCATATTCATTGCTGTATAAAAGATGAGTGAATGTAGAGGTGGATGAGTGGAGAATTTGCAAATATATACGGGAGGAAAAGAGAGGGATAGAGAAGAAAAACAAAAGGAATAATTAAAGAAGAAAGAGGAAAACGAGTAGGGAAATAAATGGAGGGAGTGGAAAATGAAGGGGATGTTTAAATATAAAAAGATATAGAAGATGGAGAAAATGACTGAAAGGAAGAAGGAGGAGAAGAAGAAGATGAAGACGAAGAAGAAGAAGAAGAAGAAGAAGATGAAGAAGAAGAAGAAGATGAGGAAGAAGAAGAAGAAGAAGAAGAAGAAGAAGATGATGAAGAAGAAGAAGAAGAAGAAGAAGAAGAAGAAGAAGAAGAAGAAGAAGAAGAAGGAGAACAAGTCAAGGAAGGAGAAAGGGAACATGAAGGAGGACAATAGGAGTAAAAGAAGAGACAAAGGAATAGAACATTACAAGGAAGAGGATTAAAAGTCATAAGAGTAGGGAGGATAATGCGTAGAGGTGAGAGCGGAAGAGGAAAGAGAAAGAGGAGAGATGGAGGAGATGTGGAGGGAGATTAGGAGGGAGAGTAGGAGGGGGATACGGAGAGAAGGAGAGGAGAAGGAAGAGGGAGGAGAAAAGGGAATGGGAAAGAGGGGGAGGAAGGGGAGGGGAATTAGGAGGAGGAGGAGCAGGAGGAGGAAGAAGAGGAGCACAAGGAGGAGATGGAGAGGAGGAAGATGCGAGGAGGAGCAGGGAGTGACAAAGGAAAGGACGAGGATTACAATGTAATCTTGTTATCAGATGAAGTTTAAATCCCATAACAGCAATAATAATCTGTTGTAATCACATCTTCAGCTCCATGGTGGTGGTGGTGGTGGTGGTGGTGGTGGTGGTGGTGGTGGTGGTGGTGATGGTGGTGATACCAGTGATGATACGGGTAATGATGAAGATGATATTGAGGATAATGAAAAGGAGGAAAATACTACTATGTGAGGTGGCATAATTGCTGGACATCAAAAAGTCTACATTAATAATAGGAGGGAGTAAAGAACCTTAAAAAAAAGACTTGCCATGAGGTTGAAAGAGGGCAGAAAAATAAGGTACATGGTGACTTTATTCCCCACCAAGATTCCTATCTTCCTAAAAAAAAGTCACCAGAGAACATTCAAAATTCTCCAAGTTCCTGCACCATCCTTGATCTTAATGTTAATAATACAATCTCCCAAGGGCCCCTGGCTATCTGTGGTACAAGCATCATTCATTGATGATGACGATTATGATGAAGATGATGATGATGGTGGTGTTGATGATGACTGGTGATGATGGTGGTGATACATGCGATGATGAGAATGATGATTCTTGTGACGATGAAGATGATATTGGGGTAATGAACATGAAGAGAATGTGTAGTGGCATTGGAGGATGTAAAAAAAACTCTACAGTAATAGTAGGATGGGGTAAGTAACCTAAAAATAGAAGACACTAAAAAGGATTGTCATGAGGTTGAAAGACGGGAGAAAAAATAAAGTGGATAGTGACTTTATTCCCTATCGAGATTCCTATCTTCCTTAAAAAAGTCACCAGAGAACATAAAAAATTCTTCAAGTTCTTGCACCATCCTTGACCTTAATGTTAATAATACAATCTCCCAAGGGCCGGCCCCTGGCTATCTGTGGTATCATCCATACTGCATACAGGCACATAGTGTTTACATAAACATCATCATTCATACATGATGTGATCCATTCATCTCGTCTCTCGCATCCATCCTGGTAGGGCGTCACTGACTGCTCCCAGCTGGTGGCTTGTCACAGCATCATCTGACTATCATCTATGTTTGATCAGATTTATGATCGCATTAAGTCAGGTTCGCACATAGCTTGTGTTAAAGCAAATCAAGATTTTAATTTTCAAAACGAGAAGGGGAACTTTCCTGGTACCTCAAAAACAAAATGTTATTCAAATGAACTAGAGGTAGATGGCAATATGTTTGATCAAATTTATGATCGCATTAAGTCAGGTTCGCACATACATGTAGCTTGTGTTAAAGCAAATCAAGATTTTAATTTTCAAAACGAGAAGGGGAAACTTCGCTGGTATATTAGAGATTTTATGCAAATGAACTAGAGCTGAATAACCAGAGGAAGGCAGCAATTTGTTTGATCAAATTGATGATCACATGAAGTCAGGTTCGCACATAGCTTGTGTTAAAGCAAATCAAGATTTTAATGTTCAAGAAGGGAAACTGTTGGTACTTCGCCTTCAAGATACTGCAGTAAGTTAATGAATGAGAGATAAATGTTCAAGAAGAAAAGGGTGATATCATGCTATTATCACGGAATTTAACACTAGGAGAAGGAGGGGGACTTTTTTGGTGCCCCTATCCCCATCCTCCATGCCCTGACAAGCAAATAAAGGTCTGAAACAAAATTTGAGCCCCTAAGGTTACCTAAAATTTGCACCCCACTGCCACAGCCCCCACTCGACCACAACCACCCCTATATTGACTACCACTCTAAATGCCCCATCCCCCAACAAAAAAAACAAGGGAAGGAAGATGGCTCTTCAGAAATGTCAGCTGACAAGTGAAAAGTAAATCCTCAACAAATAGGGGCCCCTTGACTACATCCAAGGCGCCAGAGCACCTAAAACCCTCCGCCCCCATATCCACATTCTGTACTTACGGTATGGCATTTTGCACCAGTTTCTAACAACCTTCTTGCAGTCAATCCCTCAAAGGTGCCACAATAACCTTATTGCACTAACCAATATTGAATTTATCCCTTGGAAAGATAAAAGATGACCATGACTGAATACCTACGCATCAAGATTAGATGATTTATACAATGACTATAATCTATTATGTTGGAACGTGTCGGTAATTTCTGTCCCACGTTCTAGAGTGCTAGAGGTAAACCAGCTTAAAGATTAGAAAAATGTTATTTATGCATTTACTTTTTGTTTTAAATATGATGCGGGAGATGAGGCTCAGAAAGGGAGAAAATCCAACAAAAACTATAAAAGGAAGAAAACGTCGAAGGCTGGGAATACTCTCATTCATCCATTTACTTTTTTCTGTATTTTCATGTGAAAAATATGATTCAGATGGAGAAGAGCTAATCATAGGGGAATGAGAATTCAATATGGTTCATATAATCTTTGAAAAATACAGATGTTGAATCCAGTTATGCCTACAGAATACTAGTATATGAATCCACATGCTAAAATAAAGAATATGAGAACAGTCAGAGTTTTTATTTTTGTAATATGGAGACTAAATATACTATATAAACTAATAGTTGTTTTGCTCTTTGTTATAAATCATAACTGTTTTCACAGAATCATCTTTAAGAAAAGCGCCATAAAACAGTGATAAAACAGAATTTTTCATTTTTTAATTGTGTGATATTTTGTGCAGAATCTTTAAAGGGATCTCACCCTGGGATTGTTTTGCTATCAATGAATGGAGAAAACCTAGATGAACAAAATGATTTTTTTTTTTGCAAAATCTGAAAATCCATTCAAATGCTATGAATTTTCAATTTTTCAATGCTGATAGGGTTTATTGAGTTTGCAAACTAAGCAAAATATATGATGTACTAGCGGACATCTCCCAATTCACTTCTTATGTTAAAAATGGATGAATGTCAAATTTATATACAGGTTCAACATGATGCAGCATTTATATTACATGCAGGGGTCTATACAAACGAAAACCCAACAATTTTTTACTTTTCTGGGAAAAAAGGAAGAAAATATGAAATTGTTGTCCTCCACGACTTCACAGATTCCATCAAAATTACCAACTCAAGGATCCCAATAAGAAGGTATCATTAAGACTTTGAAATTTCACAGCTATCCAATGGTTACTCCATTTTCACTCATATTTTCTGTTTCTTAAAAAAAGAATTAATCACTATCAATAGCACAATAATTCTAAGGGAGTGTTCCTCTTCCAATTAGCCTTATTCAGAATCCAGCTTTTCTCCAGCCTTTCAGCAGAGCAAAAGCAGGATTTGATATTTCTGAAAGTGAAGCTCAACTTTAAAATTATATGGTCAAAACCTTGAACTTTTCAAAACTTCAGCATATACCCAACATTTCAAACATCACTTTGCACTTTCTAACACACACTTAACACCATTTCAAGCTGTTAAAGTGGACTTTTTGAAATCCCATGCCTATAGATTTCTTGCAAAAAATTGGCCTGCTTGAGCAAATAAAGCAGGGGTCAAATATTTGAGAAAGTTCTTTCCGAGGGTTTATCTTGAGAAATATTACCGGAACATCAGTGTACTTGTCACAAATACAGAAGGATAAATAAATACACTTACCCCACAAAATTGAAATTCCCATTTTTTGTGCATTAAAAGGTTCCGAAACTTCAACAGGTTGCAGGTGGGAAAATTATGTCAATATGTACCCATTTATTACACAAAAGGGTACAAATAATTTTTCCACCTGCAACTATTATGTTTCCAATTGGTTGATACATTTTCTCGGTAGTTTAAGAACAAAATTATGTTCCAATATTTTATTTGAATTGTCTATATTCTTTAAAAAGCTTCAATTAAGCCACTCAAATTTCTAACTTTACATAATTTTAAATGAATGCTTTCTATTCATTGTTAATGGAATTTAAAAAGCACATTACATTTACAATCATGCATAATCATTTTACTTGATTATATCTTATACTCAGAAGAGTCAGACTTTTTACAAACGAAATGAATTTTTCTGAAGTGGAATATTTATGTAGGGTTATGTTAAAATTTGGTCTTACATAATTGATTCTTTATTCTCTTTGATTCAAGTATTTTGTTTAATGAAATTGGAAATGTGTTAACAGATTGATGGTATATAGTTCAGCAGTAACACAGAGTTGCAACTGATTTGCAGTTGATTAGAAATTAATCGCAACTTTATAGCAACTCCCCATAAAACCCCTTCACTTCTATCTTCGCCCCCTCCTTCTCATTCTCTATCATCTTAGGACATTGAAATCTGTGAGACATTATTTTGAGTAATTTAGCGCCATGTGCGCCCATCTGAGGCAGAGACGGGCGCTATATGAGAGGCCATCATCATCATCATCATCATCATCATCATCATCATCATCATCATCTTCTCCCTCTTACTCCCCCTTCCCTCCCCTCATCCTACCCCTCCTACTTCTTGTCATAATCCTACCCATCTCTTTCAAGAGCTTTTAACCCATTGACACCTTGATTCTATAATTCCCATAGACTTTATGCAGAGACTTATCAATTTCAGTCTTCAACGGCTTAACACTCCTGTCAAGTTCAAAGTGATTAGCATTCATAATCATTTTACTTGATAATATTTAATACACAGAAGAGTCAAATTTTTATGAATTCGAAATTAATTTTTCTGAAGGAAGGATATTTATGTAGGGTTATATTGAAATTTGGTATTACATACTTGATTCTTTATTCTATTTGATTCAAGTATTTTGTTGGAATTTAAGTTGAATGTGTTAACAGATTGATGTATTCAGTTTAGCAGTTAGACAATTGAAGTTGCAGGGTTGAAACTGATTTGCAGTTGATTTGAAATTGATTGCAAATTTTGAGCGATAAAACTCCTTTACCTCTATATTCGCTCCCCCTATCTCTTACACCATCCTCTTCTCCCTCTCACTCCCCCTCCCCTCATCATCCTCCTCCCATTCCTTGTCCCTGGCTACTCCTCCCTCATCTCGTTCAAGAGCTTTTAACCCATCAACAACTCAATTCTGTAATTCCCATAGACTATTTGCAGAGACTTCTATGTTTCAGTCCTCAATGGGTTAAGGCTCCTGTCAAGTTCAGAGTCATTAGCATTCATAATCATTTTACTTGATAATATTTCATACACAGAAGAGTCAAATTTTTATGAATTCGAAATTAATTTTTCTGAAGGAAGGAATTTTATGTAGGGTTATATTGAAATCTGGTCTTACAAACCTGATTTTGTTTAATTAAATCGGTAGTTAAGTTGAATGTGTTAACAGATTGATGGTTTTTAGTTTAGCAATGATATAATTAAAGTTGCATTTTGCAAATTATGAACAGTTGATTTTAAATTGATCGCAACTTTTGTGCAATAAGACTCCTTTACCTCTATCTTTGTTCCCTCCATCTCTTAAACCATCCTCTTCTCCCTCTCACTTCCTCTCCTCCTCCCCTCTCCTCCTCCTCCAATACCTTATCCCTACTCCTCCCCATCTCTTTCAAGAGCTTTTAAGCCATTGGTACCTTGATTCTATATTTCCCATAGACTCTATGCAGAGACTTCTCTGTTTCAGTCCTCAATGGGTTAAGGCCCCTGTCAAGTTCAGAGTCATTAGCATTCATGTCCTGGTTATGAGACTTTCATGTTCTATTACTCACTGTAACCCTAGCGTATCTTGTGGTCGAGTGAATCACCGAGCTTTGCTTCTAAGGAACAAGAAAATTACTGCATTTCAACAACATGGGTTTACAAAGAAAGAAACCATGAGACCCAGACTTAGTGTTCAGACATAAAAAAATGATTTAAATAATTATGATTTTCCAGGTCCGCAATTCCACAGGTTTTCTCAACAAAAAATGTTTGAAAGATAAGATCTGCCAATCGCACACTGTGTGGAAACATCATTCGGGCAATTTCAAACTTTGCCGTGTTCAAAATCTTGATATACGAAATTCATCCTCACTAAACATATTCAAATCAAAGCATAAAATATATCTTTTTGACACGCAATTATAAGTCTACTTTACCACTTATCTCTTTACTGAAATAAGAGTCTTTTTAGTGCAGTAGAATATATTAATATAGTTTCTGTGCTATATAAGTATTATTATTATTATAAAAGAAATCTTAAGACCTATCTATAACCCCAGTCATTTAATTGTTTTCTTCTTTATTCCAGCTGCTAAATTGTAAAGCGAAATGATAATCTATGTTTTTAGCTCTCTAGAAATAATCTACATTATTATCATTATGATTATTAACGCTCACATTTTAAAATACTGAAATTTATATTCTCAGTGCAGTGAAATGTTTGGGAAATAACCAGTATGATTCACGTACCGGAGGTTTATTCACAAACTTCTATGCGTTTTAAGTTTGATAGCGATTTGAACGAGAAAGCCAAAATAATTATCAAAGCATAACATGACTTCCATAACATTATTTCAACATAACATTGTTTCAATACTATTTCCATAACATCATTTCAACACAAGATCATTTCAATAAGTTTCCTTTTCATCGACCTAAGAACAACTCTGTCAATGAGGCTCATTCCTTCTATATTTCTCAATACAACATTTCAAAGCTTTGAATTGTCTGAACACATCACCATTCTAACAAAAGGAATAAAACAAAACAGGCACAAAAGAGCAGAGAAATGCAAGAACTCAGACTAATCAGAAATCAAGCATACCCATCGCACGATTATAAATGCCCCCTCATGTCTCTTAATACTTTCTGAGTCAGGGCCCGCTTTCGACGCACGAATGTTCAGTTCCTTCCGCCACAATGGCTAATGCTAATACAGGTCAGGTGACCAAATTTAACCCAATTTCCAATTCTTGGGATTTCGCAATGTCTGGCGTCTCGCCTTGGGATTGCCGAAGTCAGGTTTCAAGCCAAAAATCAAAGGCATTGTCATTTCTCTTTTTAAAGATGATGAACGAGTGATATAACATATATGAATTAAGTCAAAAATAATTTGAAATCCTTTTCATTCCTTTCTAGTCAATTTGAGCAACCAGTTTAATAGAGGTGCCAAAAAAAACTGTCTTCTGTAAAAGTTCAAACAAAAACAGGCTACATGCCACATGTTCCTTAAAAGTTTCGACCAGGTCATGACATTTGTAATTTGTGATCTAGGAATCAAAGTTTGTGACCATGGAAGCAAAGATTACACCATTAAAACATGAAATTTGCATCTTTGGTCACAAATTTCATGTCCAAAACTGCAAGTTTCATAACCTGTTAACAACTTCATGGCGGACGTTGCCTCCTAATGACCATACTTGGGAGCCGCCATAAGATCATAATGTATCTTTCCAACACATCACCCATCACACATCAAGACCTGTATCACTACCACCCATTTACAAACAAAAAATGAGGGAAACACAAACTCTGCTTCTGACAGTAGACAAATTATCAGGCAGTAAATAAAAACTTACCTTTTAACATACTGCATGGCCTAGTTGTTCTGTTATTGCAGGGGGCTGTAAAAACAAGAAAAATGTAAACAAATGATAATTCCAATTAAAAAGTTATAATATCATTAAATCTTTATCATAATATAACTTGAGAAAAGCTTTACATTGTCCATAGAGTTCATAATTTGTGAAATAGATAATAACTTATGTATTTCAGTTACATAATATCTTCTTCGTTAGTAAAATATTCCAAATTTAAGATTCAATATTCAGGATTTAAGATTCTTTTAATTCAACTCAATTCTTACCAAAAAATGATATTATCAACAATACAAATACGAGGTAAAATAAAGATAGAAATAGAGGCAGAAATATGATGTTAATACAGCAATATGGATGCAAGGGAAACAAATGACTGTAAAAGGTATGTTCCTATAAGATTCTTTTAAAAAAAAAATTAAGAAAAATAATAATCATATTTTAACTCGTATCAACACAGTAAGCCATATTGCTCATTACTCACTGATGATGGAATATTTAAGAGTATCTTCTATAAAATTATTTCATCTCTCACACAATAAGCCTTAGTGATGGTCACTGCAATTATAATTTCATGTTAGATAAAAGAAACTGTCTTTGGTGGTATCCACACTGATGTGTGCGTCATTAATTAGTGTCATAATCCATCGGATGAATAACATACACCAAGGATAATGGGGTTCTCTATATAGAGAAGAGAGAACCTTGATTTTGCATCATTGTGGAGTAAGTTCTCTCATGGGCATTTTGAGTTTTGCTTAACTCTTTATATGCCACGTATAAAACCCCCGTGTGCCACTTTATTTTGGGGCGCACCCGAATCTAGGCAACGTTTTCAAAGTACCTTTTTCAACTCGCTGTATCTTTTTATCTGTAAATCGTATGGAAAAACCTTATACAGCAAAGTTGTAGTTTATTTTCTACACTTTTCAGATATATATTTATTTATACAATTATAAACTAGAAACTTTGCGTAAATTTCATTTGAAAAACTCGCCNAAGGCAGTAAATAAAAACTTACCTTTTAACATACTGCATGGCCTAGTTGTTTAGTTACTGCAGGGGGTGCTGTAAAAATGAGAACAATTTGAAAAAAAAGAAAATATTCCGATTAAAAAGCTACAATATTATTTGATCTGTATAACAATACAACTTGAAAATAGCTTTACATAGTCCATAGAGCTCAAAATTTGTGAATTGGATAATAATTCATACATTTCAGTTACATTACAGCATTCTTATAAAATATATAATTCAAAGATTACATTTCCATACAATGTGACATACTTCCATTTAAAAAGG
Organism: Temnopleurus reevesii; assembly: GCA_036244855.1. Classification (NCBI taxonomy): domain Eukaryota; kingdom Metazoa; phylum Echinodermata; class Echinoidea; order Temnopleuroida; family Temnopleuridae; genus Temnopleurus; species Temnopleurus reevesii. The sequence goes on along the minus strand of BQKZ01000436.1, from coordinate 15,662 downwards.
GTATGTTTGTACAGAATCCCAAACAAGATTAAGGGGGTGTTCAAAAGTTGCAATTGATCGCAAGTTGCAGTTGATCGGAACGTGCCAATCAAAACGCACGTCTTGTTTAGTGCGCATACCATGCAATTTCCAAAGTTGCATTTGATTTGCAGTTGATTTTGAACAACACCCCCTTAGAAGAACATGTCAATTTCAACTAAATAAATGCAAATGCAGTAAGCCAAATATTCGGTGATAATAGAACATGAGAGGGTATCATTGGTCCAATGAAAAACAAAATTTCACATTATTTCATCTCACAAACAATAAGCCTTACTGATGGTCACTGCAATTATAATTTGATGTCAGAAAAAAAGATACCTTCTTTAGGTGGTATCCACCTTGATGTGTGCGTCATTAATTAGTGTCATAATCCATCGGATGAATAACATATACCAAGGATAATGGGGTATCTATATAGAGAAGAGAGAACCTTGATTTTGCATCATCGTGCTGAGAAAAGCCCCGGTCACATAGGACCCCAGAAGCAACACGATTCACCCCGACTTGTTGTTCTGAGGCAGTTAACTGTGAATTAACAAAGAGTCGGGGTGAATTGTGTTGGTTCCGGGGTCCTATGTGACCGGGGCATAACTTGTCTCATGGGCACTTTGATGTTTGCTTAAAGGGGAACCAACCCCTGGGATTATCTTGCTCTCATTGACTGAAGAAAAAATCAGATAAACAAACTGTGAAAATTTGAGCACAATTAAACAATCAGTTCAAAAGTAATGAAGTCACAGAGATAAAATGATCTCTACCACTGACGGGGATCCTTGCGGTCAGCAAATTCGACGGAATCTATGACGTCATGTCGGACAACTCCTCATTCACTATGTATACAAAATTTCACATCTTCTCCTTTTTTGGAAAATTTAACAAAATCCCGATTTTTGGTTGGGGTACAGCTTTTCTTTATCGATTCTGCATGTATTTTGAGAAAAATCATGTTGCAGAATTACTCTAAATTTTACATAACCATAATCTATTTTCTTAAATCTATGTACTTTTGAACAGGTTGTTAGACTTTTCTCAAACCTTTACAGTTTATTCATCTGATTTTTCTTCACTCAATAAGGGCAAGATAATTCCCGAGATGGGTTTCCCTTTAAAAAGGCGTTTCATTTTTTTTAATATTGGGTTTTTAATATACCAAGGATAATGGGTTTCTATATAGAGAAAGGAGAACCTTGATTTTGCATCATTGTGCTGCGTAAGTCGTCTCATGGGCATTTTGATTTTTGTTTAAAGGGGAACCGGCCCCTGGAATTGTCATGTTCTCATTGAATGAAGAAACATCAGATGAACAAACTGTGAGAATTTCAGCAACATTGGACAACCAGTTAGAAAGTTATGAATTTTCAAAGTAACACAGATATGGCGATCCCTACCGCTAATGGGGATCCGTGTGGTTGACAAATTCAACGGAATCTCTGACGTCATGTCGGACAACTCCTCATTCACTATGTATGCAAAATTTCACATTTTCTCCTTTTTTGGAAAAGTCAACAAAATGACAATTTTCGGTTGGGGTATAGCATTTTTTTTATTGATTCTGCATGTATTTTGAGAAGATTCATGTTGCAACCTTACTCTAAATGTACTTTTGGACGGGTTGTCTGACTTTGCTCAAACTTTCACACTTTGTTCATCTGCTATTTCGTAATTCAATAAGGGCACGATAATTCCCGAGGTGGGTTTCCCTTTAAAAAGGTGTTTCATTTTTTTTATATTGGATTTTTGATATACCAAGGATAATGGGGTATCTACATAGAGAAAGGAGAACCTTGATTTTGCATTATTGTGCTCTCATGGGCACTTGGAGTTTTGCTTAAAGGGTATCTCAGGCCAATAATAACGATTTGCTAGTTAGTATTTTACACAAAACCAAATGCCCTGAAACAAAACATGAAATTACAAAGGTGTTTAGTTTCTTAGATATTGGATTTTGAATATTTACTAGTACAAAGACTAGATTAAACGTGTAAGCATGTATGGATATGCACACAAAGAATGCATATGCATTTTCAAAAAAGTAACTCACAGAGTCTATTTANCGCATTAATAATGCACGCATAGAAATCGGATCTGTAGTCAACAATGAATGCTTCAATGAGCAATACGCATTTACAATAGTACCATGTATAACTGTGCCGATCGGCGAACGTGGCACGTTTACGGACGTGCCGATCGGCGAACGTGGCAAAGAAAGAGTTAAAGGCCATGTACATCTTTAGTAAAAGTGAATATTTTTGCCAGCAAATTTTGTCTTCAAATCTAAATAAAATGAAATATAGTATCATAAACACATTGCACAAAAGATTGCGTGAAAAATGATTGAGTTTTGGTAAAGATATAACTTTAAATGTGCAAAAAAAATAAAATTGTCTTTCTTGGTAAAGGACACCTTAGGTCTCATGAACAGAATTATATGAAAATGTCATAATTTGATTGGTTATTATTATTTTGTCAAATCTAGGAAATAACCAAGCATAAGCCCGATAACAAACAAAATATAGTCATTACCAGGAGAGGAGGCTAAATATGATTTAACGGTCATATTCCAATTTTAAAAAAAAGTTCATGAAAAATTATGTGTGTAATGTGTGTAAAATAATATGTCATGATTAACATCCCTTAAAATTCACATTTCATAATCTTCAACAAAAGTACATTTGGGCCTCAAAGGGCACAAAAGAATAATTTACTACTTGATAGAATACACAAAACCAATTCCCCTGAATATCACATAAAAATTAAAAAGGTGTTTTAATCTTTTTAAATATCAGATGAAATACATACACCAAGGATAATGGGGTTCTATACAGAGAAGAGAGAACCTTGATTTTGCATCAATGTGCTGAGTAAGTTCTCTCATGGGCATTTTGAGTTTTGCTTAAAAGGGAACCAACCCCTGGAATTATCTAGCTCTCATTAGGTGAAGAAACATCAGATGAACGAATTGTGAAAATTTGAGCAAAATCGGACAATCCAGCCAAAAGTTATGAAGTGACAGATATAAAATGATCCCTACCTCTGATGGGGATCCTTGCGGTCAGCAAATTCGACAGAATCGGTGATGTCATGTCGGACAAATCGTCATTCACTCTGGATACAAAATTTCACATTTTCTCCTTTTTTCGGAAAAGTCTACAAAATGCCGATTTTCGGTAGGGGTATAGCATTTCTTTATCAATTCTGCATGTATTTTGAGAAGAAACTTGTTGCAACCTTACTCTAAATTTTACATTAATCTATTTTATTTTAAATCTATGTACTAATAATTAATACTAAATAAGACAATTCTCGGAGTGGGTTTCCCTTTAAAAAAGGTGTTTATTTTTTAAATATTGGATTTTTAATACACCAAGGATAATGGGGTTCTCTATATAGAGAACAGAGGACCTTGCTTTTGCATCATCGTGCTGAGTAAGTCTTAACGATCTCTCATGGGCACTTTGATTCGTGCTTACAGGGTGTCTCAGGCCAATAATTATGATTTGCTAGTTGGTAGTTTACACAAATACAATGCCCTGAAACAAAACATGAAATTACAAAGGTGTTTAGTTTCTTAGATATTGGATTTTGAATATTTACTAGTACAAAGACAAGCTCAAATGTGTAAGCATGTATGGATATGCACACAAAGAATGCATATGCATTTTTAAAAAAGTAACTCACAGAGTCTATTTAGGAGTTAAGTTCTGTGTGTCGATCGTGAACGAGGCATTTATTTGCTTCTAATCCATATCTTGTTGGATAAAGATATCTTTGGTTAATTTCATATACAAATATACAAATGATATTTTTTTTATCTTTTAGTTTTAGTTTTAGTTTTAGTTTAGTTTAGTTTATTTATTTTCTTCTGCATACAACATAACTTTGTAGTACAGTAAAAAAATAACATGATTCAAGAGTTTCATTTTGACAAAAGGTCACAAAAATGAACATAAATATAATAAAATACTTTAAACTGTGATGACAATTTGTCAACAATACACTATATAACATGTACATCATAGAAGAAGGATTGTCTTGTAAGCAAATTGCTTGGAAAAAATAAAACAACCCTGAGAAAAACTAATATGATTGATCAGTATAATTAGATACCCTTTAAGGGTTTAGAGGATTCAATAATTCAATACTACTATCCATTTTTAATATAACATGATCACAAGGCCCACCTTGAACATCTATCAATAATTCAGTTCAAATTATTCTAAAGAACTTCTCTATAGATTCTCAATTAGTGTTGTCACTATTTAAGGAGGGAAAAATCCCAGATTTCTCCCAGATGAATATTCAAATTCCAGGACAACTATATCAACCTAATCCGTTCTTTTCAACCTATTGTATTCTTCTTCAACTATCACAGGTTTCCAACTACTGTATAAGCCAATATTTTAGCGTACAGATATTTTCGCGATTTCAGACCAGTTTGACACATTGGTGTGTAGTTATTTTCACGTTTTTGACAGTGTTTGTACACATGTCAATGTGCATGATATAGAGTGGAAATTTTCGCGAGGTCAAAGCCACAAAATTAGCGAAAATAAAACCACCGCGAAAATTTCAGCTCATACAGTATTTGTGGAGAAAGAAATTCTTGATTTTTCCCCAATTTCAGTATTCTTTTTTAATTCCTTGACCTTTTCCAGGTAAAGTGGGGACAATTTTGATAGAATGTAACATTCAGCACCAGTAAACACAGTTTCTAGTTGTCCTCGGTATAAAAAAAAATGGCTTGTGCCAAAATGGCTTGAGCCATTCAAACACAATAATTCTACCCATCAAACTTTAAGTATTTCTAGCATCTGCCTTTTGGATAGAGTGGAAATAACACTGCGATAAACAATGGCTAAGAAATGAAGAAATAAGTGAAGAAAAAAAAACAATTCCTGGGGGACATGGCATGGGAGTTGATGAAATTGGTTTTAAAAAAGTATATCTAAAAAACGATTTTTTTTTGTCACCAGGAGAATAAAAATTTGATGAGAGGAACAAAAACAGATAGAAGAAAGTCAGACAAGTAATGAATTAATTTTTAATGATTAGGAATAATGGGCAAACCAGAAAAAAAATTCAGACATGACGTAATGGGTGCATCAATCATTTTGAACAATCTTGTCTTACTAGCTCTCTCAGAATCTTTTGAATTTAAGCGGAAAAAAGTTTTCTGAAAAAAATACGTTGCTAATGCTGAGTAACAGCCCTCTTGATCTACGAATGATTGTCATTCACCGCAAAATACAATAGCCTTGAGCAATCGTCCCCAGATACTTCAAATCTCTCTCTTTTCACCAAAATTGAACTAAGGAATTTGTCTCACCTATAATGTGACTACCCAGAATGCACCTCTGAGCCCAAGATACAAGAAACCCGTCTTTTTCCCGAAAGTTGATCTAACAAATTCGTCTCACCTATAATTAGCAATTACATCATCTCAGGCGACATGTATCTACCCAGAATGCACCTCCCACCTGTATCGACTCCCTACGGTAGATGACTCATGCGGTTTGTTTTTGTTCAAACATCTCCCTGGAAACACGACTCGATATAGGGTCACTTGGGGTCATGTGAGATAAAACCGAGGGACTTTCGACCAATCACAGCCAAGCTCCTTCCTTTTATCTGTAATATGCATAGGAATTTATAGATTCTGCGCAAAGCAAACACCAGGACATACAAATGCTCTGTCTATGTGAAAAAATGCTGATCAGTGAATAATTTTCAGACATCACCCTTCACACATATTAAGAAAGTTCTACAATTTGAGCATTGACAAAATATTGTTATATAATCAACAAAAATGCCAAAATAGAACATTGAATTTTCACCATTCATGACGTGAATTTCGCGCATGATCTTTGGAAACCTCTGCAAAGCTTTTAAAAATACTTGAATAATGTAAACTTTCGATAAAAAAATTGTACATGGAAAACTGCAGATACAGAAAGATTGACAAAATTTTCATAAGACATGATTATGAAACATGTAATCTTAATTTTGTCATCATTCACAAAGCTGCCATTTCTTTCATAATTGAAGGTATTTGGATTTTGAAGTAAACAAGTTGCCCTTCAGACTGTTTTTTCTTCACATCTTCTCATTTTTTGTCTGTCTATAACTATAAGTGACCTTACCTTCATTTAGCCTACAACACCTTGGATGTTTTGGATATTTAATATGAAATAACGATGGAACTAATCTAATTTCATGTGGGGCTGGGCTGGAAGTTTAATAGCCCATCGCAGACAACATTGAACATGCAAAGGACAAAATCCCTGTTGAGTTATTGAGCAGTTATTGAGCAGTTATGACACCTGGGACCTGTAACATAAAAGATGCAATCGAACTTAAAATATATATGTATCGTCAGTCTATTGGAAAATGTGTACCAAAGAGATGCAATTAATTGCAAGATTCATTGCATCTCTTTATGTTACAGGCCCCTGTTCTGTCTGTTTCTCTGTCTCTCTCTCTCTGTCTATCTGTCTGTCTCTTCTTTCCCTCTTCCGGACTCCTTCTATCAGTTGATCTGTGTTAGTGTGTATGTGTGTGTTTCATTTTGCCTATACCTTGGATATTTAATGTGAAATGACAATGAAACTAATCTAATTTCATTTAGGGCTGGGCTGGAAGTTAAATAGCCCATTGCAGACAACATTGAGCATGTAAAGGACATAATCACCGATGAGTTATTGGACAGTTATGACACCTGTTCTGTCTCTCTCTCCCCCCCTCTCTCTCTCTCTCTCCCTCGTTTTACGTCTCTCTCCCCCCCCCCCCCCCCCCCCCCCCCCCCCCCCCCCCCCCCCCCTTTTTCCGCCCCCCCCCCCCCCCCCCTCTCCTCTCTCTCTCTCTACCTCGCTTTACGTCTCTCTCTCTCCATCTCTCTTTTTTTCCTTCTCCCTGTCTCGTTCTCTCAGTCAATCTGTGTGTGTGTATGTGTGTAGGTGTGTGTGTGTGTTTCACCTCTCACACACCATTACAGAATCTCATCTTTTCTTATTTCTATTCTCGCTCTTTCTTTCTCTCCATCTTTTCTTATTCCTATTCTCGCTCTCTCTCTCTCTCCTCTCCCTGTCTCGCTCTATCAGTCAATCTGTGTGTATGCATGTGTGTGTGTGTTTCACTTCTCACACACCATCACTGAATATCATTTTTCTTATTCCTGTTCAAGCTTTCTCCTTCTCTCTCTCTCTCTCTCTCACCTCACCCTCTCCCTGTCTTGTTCTATCAGTCAATATGTGTGTGTGTGTGTGTGTGTGTTTTACCTCTCACACACCATCACTGAATATCATTTGTCTAATTCCTGTTCTAGCTTTCTCCTTCTCTCTCTCCCCTCTCTCACTCTTTCTCTCCCTCCCTCTATCTATCTATCTATCTATCTATCTCTCTTTCTCTCTACATCTGAGCAGTTTTCCTCTCCGTTTCACTACACCTCTACCCATCAAAGCACTTTCCCCCTCTTTCACGCTTTCCTTCTCTCATCCACCCCCTGTCTACGGGGAAGAAAAACTTCTCCCCTTTTCCCACCCGGATTAAGCTGAGGGCCTTTCAGCGAAAAACAGGTTNGTTTCCCACCCGGATTAAGCTGAGGGCCTTTCAGCGAAAAACAGGTTCGGATAAAGTGCTGTTTTTCACCCAATCCTAAGATTTTTAACAAAAGGAAAAGGTGGTTTTTATATAGAAGAAAGAGTGCTAAGAGCCTGGCAGGGTTCAGAGAAGGTAATTTGATATCACTGCTTTCAATGTACAAATTAAAGAGCAAATCAACTGTTAGAAAAAGTTAGAAAATACTTTGTAAGCTTGACACCAAAATTCCAAATCCTAAGTATATGGTCCAACAAATTTGGACTTTTCCATCAATATTCATCCAAATGACCATAGAAAAAAATAATAAATACAGATAAAATCTTGCTTACAGAAAACACACTATGCACTGGCACCCATAATAAAAATAAAATTAACAAAAAAATAACAAAAAATGAAAAAAAAACAAAGTTAAGAATTAAGAAGGGGCAGGCTCAAATGCTTCGAAGTATCATGCCTGCTTTCATCTTCCGAAATATTTTTACGGTCAGTATATTTTAACAAAAATTGATCTTATGATAATGTATTTGTAATGGTCACATTCTGTTTAAGGCTTGCCCTATTCAGTTACTCTCTTTATTGTTTGGTAAATATTTTCGTCCTGAAATATAATCAATTACTTTAAGAATGTGATGGTATCAATATTTTTCATACAATTAAAAAAAACATGTTCACCTTTTGAAAAATCCATTACTCTTGGGCCCCCCCCCCCCCCAAATGATGGCAATGATAAAAATCACGTCTTTACAACAGTTGACCATCAATAACTAGAACACCTCTTTAAATGGGGGCTCATAACTTCTTGTCTGCAAAGTGAGTCGCTTCATTAAACTTGACAAAAGATAAAAACGAAAGTGGGCCAGGGTCGCACACATTTTATCCTCAGGCCAAAAACAATTATTTGGATGTCCTCAGCCGCCCGATCCTCATAATATTGCCTGACCTGGGAGGTGTTTCACCAAGATAAGAAAGACTAAGAACGACCTTAAGTTTGACTGGTATCCCTTCTTGCGCTGAATGCTCGTAATATTATGAATGGTTACACGCAAGAAGGGTTACCGGTCGAACGTAAAGTCGTGCGTAAAGTCTTTCTTATCTTGGTGAAGCACGTCCCAGATCGGTTTTTTCTTTTCACTGTGCTAAAATTGACAAATCATACTAAAAATTATAACACTAAATAGGTAAAGTTTAAACTGAAAAGATATTTCCAGATGCTTCTTGACTTTTCATTCCCTCTGAAGTCTTGTTTTCCTCATGAATCAAGTAAATTGCATTCAAAATGGAAAGAAATTGATTAGAAAAAACTTTTCTGACCAACCAACGCTTTAAGAAAAAATGACATTGGAGGGCGTCCAAACAATTTTTTGTGTCATGTACAGCATGGATATATGTGAGAACATTTATACAAAACAACACATTCCATGGTGCTTTAGACGAGCTGGAGAGCTATGTTTTTATTGATTTAGTGTAAGTGTGGATTCAAGACCAATTTTCTCCTCAGAAAATATTGAATCCTAAATGGGTATATATGATCTGTNAAAAAAAAGATAATAAAATATAAGATACATAAAATTAAGATTGAAGAAGAGGCAGGATCAAATGCTTCAAAAATTTATCTTCTGCAACATTTTTCCATGTATGTTCAGTATAGTAAAACAAAAGTTAATTTATGATAATTCATTGTAATGGTTACATTCTGCTTAAGGTTTGCCCTATTCAATTACTCTCATTATTGTTTCATTCATAATGTCCTCATAATATATTGTCATTTACTTTAAGAATAAATTGGCATCAATATTTTTCATACAATATTAAATCAAAAATATGTTTACCTTTTGGAAAATCTCATCACCCTTGCCCCCCCCCCCCCCCCAAAAAAAATAATGATGATTAAGATGAAAATCACGTCTTTACAACAGTTGACCATCAATAACTGGACCATCTCTTTAAATGGGGGCTCATAACTTGTCGTCTGTAAATTGAGTCACTTCATTAAACTTGACAAAAGACGAAAAACGAAAGTGGGCCAGGGTCGCACACATTTCATCCTCAGGCCCCCCCCCCAAAAAAAAAAAAAAATACTGATGATAATGATAAAATAACTGGACCACCTCTTTAAATGGGGGCTCATAACTTGTCGTCTGCAAAGTGAGTCGCTTCATTAAACTTGACAAAGGATGAAAAACGAAAGTGGGCCAGGGTCGCACACATTTTATCCTAACGCCAAAAAGAAGAATGGTTTGGATGCCCTCAGCCGACCAACCCTCTTAGAATGGCCTAACCTGAACTCTTTTTTTTTAATCTTTTTTTATTTTCACTAAAACATCAAAGTAAAATTATACTGGAACCTCTGGAAAATGACCTGAAAAGACATTATCAGAAGCTCTTTAGCTTTTCATCCACTTTTAAGTCTTCTATTCCTCATAAACTGTGTAAATTATGCTTTGAATGAACTTTTAAAAAAATAATTATTAAAAAAAACTTTCCAATCAACTGACGCTTTCTTTTTTCAAAGGTGGCATTGGAAGGCATCCAATCAATTTTGGCGGGCCTCATGTACAGCCTGGATATGTGTGAGAACATCTATACAAAACAACACATTCCATGGTGCTTTAGATTCGAGACCAATTTTCTCCTCAGAAAATATTGAATCCTAAATGGGTATATATGATCTGTTTTCCGACCAACGCTTTTTTTTAAAATACCAATAGAGAGCATCCAAACAATTTTTTTGGGGGATGGGGAGGGAGGGAGGGGGTCATGTACAGCATGGATATGTGCGAGAACATTTATACAAAACAACACATTCCATGGTGCTTTGGACGAGCTAAAGAGCTATGTTTCTATTGATTTAGGGGGTGTTGCTCAAAAGTTGCAATTGATCGCAAGTTGCAGTTGATCGGAACACGCCAATCAAAACCATTGTTCTATGGGCGTCTAGTTAAATGCGCGTACCATACGCGAATGAAAATGCGCGATACAATGTGCAAAGTTGCAGTTGATTTGCAGTTGATATTGAACAACACCCCCCTCTGAAAATATTGAATCCTAAATGGGTATATATGATCTGTTTTTCATACAACTCTTTTTTTTTAAATGGCATTGGAGGGCATACAAACAATTCTTTTGCGTCATGTACAGCATGGATATGTGTGAGAACATTTATACAAAACAACACATTCCTTGGTGCTTTGTAAGAGCTGAAGAGCTATGTTTTTATTGACTTATGTGTGGATTCAAGACCAATTTTCTCCTCGGAAAACATCGAATCCTAAATGGGTATATATGATCTGTTTTCCGACCAATGTTTTTTTTTTTTAAATGGCAATGGAGGGCATCCAAACATTTTTTTTTTGGGGGGGGGGTCATGTACAGCTTGGATATGTGTGACAACATTTATACAAGACAACACATTCCTTGGTGCTTTGTAGGAGCTGAAGAGCTATGTTTTTATTGATTTAGTGTAAGTGTGGATTCAAGACCAATTTTCTCCTCAGAAAATATTGAATCCTAAATGGGTATATATGATCTGTTCTTGGGTGCGTCATCTACAAACACT
>BQKZ01000435.1:100244-120347 GCA_036244855.1 Temnopleurus reevesii | reverse complement strand
CATTGCACTGCAGTGCTCTCAACCTACTAGCGATGTCAACCAGGGGCATTTAATGGGAATATCAAAAGGGAAGTCTCCCAAAAAAAATGTCACTTTCTTTCAGAAGCAGAAAATTTAATAGCTAGATACAATTTTTTTTAAAGGAAAATCGGACAACCACTATATTTTTAAAAATAACTTTTAGTGATTTGTAGAAATCATGCCATGGCATATCAAAATCAAAGTGACGATATAAAAAGCACCCGGGCACTCAGTTCAATGAAAAATTGCACCTTTTCAATGAAAATATTGGTTCAATATTCCATCCTAAAATTCATTACTGTTTCATTGTTCTTTTTTGTACATGTTGAACAAAATCACCGATCTCTATCTATGATAAACAGATACAAAAGTATCGATAGAGGGATCCCTTTCCATTTGGAGATCGTCGTAGCCTCATAATACATATTGCGGCCTTTTGGTCATTTCGGTAACTTGGCAGCTTAGGTGGGCGGGTGATTTTTTCCCTATTTTTTATGAAGCAGCTTGCACATATTCCTGGGCCCCAAAGTAGCATAGCTCTATACATTCATTACACACATGTAATTCATTGTATTTGCTATTGTTTTGTCTAATTTGTATGGTTTTAGACGACTCGGTAAATTAATAGCCATACCGGTATATATTTATGGTATAGATATCAGAGGTATCTAGATATGATAGATACGATATCATATTTATATTATTTCTATATATTCGTTCTCAATTTAACTCATATCTTCATTTTATATTCATGTATATATATCCCCGTGATAAAAAAAACCGTTATGGGGTATAACTTTGCCACTCCTCTCGCTTATATGAACCTACATATGAAAGTTACGGAAGCTCAGAAGCGCCCCCAATAGCCGAGATGATTTAGGACGTGAAAACGTGAAGACGAAACGAGGATACGAGAAAAATAGTCAAGAAGACAAAAAGACAAGATCTTGGATATCGGCAAATCGACTTCTGTAGTACAATAATACAAGAAGACAAGGTACTGAGAAGACGAAAAGACGAGAAAAAAAAGAGTCAAGAAGACAAGAAAATAAGATCCTTCGTCTCTTCAAGTAGACTTTTGTGAGTCGAGAAGACAAAAAGACTAGATTCTGGATCTCATCAAGTCGACTTCTGTGAGAGGAGAAGACAATAAGACACTCTTGCATCTCTTCAAGTCAAATTATTTAGGATAAGAAGGCAAAAATACAAGATTCTGGATCCAAGATCTTGTCTTCTTATCCTACAGAAGTCGACTTGATGAAATTCGGGATCTTGTCTTCTTGTCTTCTCGTCTCACAAAAGTCGATTTGATCTTGTATTCTTGTCGTCTTGACTATTCTTGTCGTCTTGACTATTTTTCTCGTCTTTTCGACTTCTCAGGATGTTGTCTTCTTGTCTGTTTATCTTACAGAAGTCGATTTGCCGAGATCCAAGATGTTATCTGTTTGTCTTCTTGGCTCCTGGGGGCACTTTTAAGCTTCCGTAGAAAGTGGCCGCAGAAGAGGAGAGAAACAGAGTTCACCATTCGAAAGATATGGACAAACTCAACGGCCAAGATTCATTAATCACAAATGTCGCCCTCTTCTGAGCAGATAAGTTCAGATTTCCGCTCACTGCCAAGAATGCAACCAATAACCATAGAAAACGGAGCCAGCTACATCTGAAATTTCCAATTCTAATGGACAAAAAAAGTTGCCCTTCGCGTTAATTTTTTATCTGTTGAACGAGTTTCGATTTTGAAAACTTCCCCCCCCCCCAATACACTGCATATAGAAAGTGGGACTTAATAAGGCTTTTGAAAAGTTTATCTTTCAAGGTTCACTGTATATAAAATGACACCATACATCCATAACATCAACAAACACACCAGTTTTGTCTAAAATCCCCATATATTTGTAATTCTCTTCTAAAATGAAATTGGTTTTATGATAAGCTACCTTTAGCTCCAATTGAATACCTGATAAAGTTGCCCCTAATCCCATTACAATGTAGGAGAGTTGGTCCTTTAGGCATAAAATTCACCTGGGTGACTATAGCTATAACACATGCGGTTCTGTAATTCAATGCAGAAATGTAAATATTAGCTACAGAATTTCAAAAGCAAAATAATATAACTTGAAGACGGAAACGGCAAGATCTTTAAAAATGGACCTGCAGACAGCTCTTTCAATCAGGTATTCAATTGCACACATTGGTAAATTGTATGTACATGTATCAGCAAGCCCCGTTCTATCAAACCACTCACACCAACTACATGAACAAATGAAACATCACACTTACATATTTACTAGTCAAGTACACATTTCCCATCCATTCTTTATTTTCTATTGAATAAGAAAACAAACAGCTAGATGTACAAGTGTGAATGCATGTCAGCAATGCTTATCTTACAGTAAAAGATAGTAATACATGTTCCTGACTAGCAAATCACCAAATATTTAGTGGTAGACTTTGGATAGGTGAAAATATATTCTCAGTGTAACACATGGTAATGGACAGCACTGCTGGTAACCATTTAAAAAGATGCGTACACACATCATGTGCTTGGTAATCTGTATCACAGTTCAACGTGTGAATGTACGATAAGAACTCTCTTAAAACATTAAAATAAGATTACAACTTTATACATTTACAAGTACAATAGCATGAAAAATTCTTTTACAACCAGATGGAGTGCAACTGACGAAATATTTTATTCTCATGAATTCCGTACAAAAACTCTTTATTTCACTATGATTTTTTTTTTCAAATTATTTAGAGCTACAATTGAAGATGAACACACACAAACATCCCTTTGTAATTCCATAATTATTTACAAAATGTGCTGGTCTTATTTACAATACTATATACATAGGGTTGTTTTGCATCATGTCCTATAACGAGATGCCCTCCTTCATATTGTCTTCTGCATCACCCTATCATCTCAATGATCAAACAGGCAATTTTTCAAGTGTCTGGGCTGGATCGATATTACATTCAGATTACATGGAAACATACATGTATCTGTAGCCTTTCAGCACAGCGATGTGCCACACTCTGCACAATACAAGTAACTTGGTAGGCACAGAATGTCACCCTTTCCTGGTATATTTACACACACAAATATTAACACCATGATAATCTTTGTGGGGGAAAACCTGCCAAAACACAACCCAAGTCCTTTATTTACATGTACTTTATACAAAAAGTATTAATTTACAAAGAAAAGTACAAATACAACATAACTGAGCACAGTGGCATCCCTATAATGACAGTGTTCCTCTACATTCCTTACAAAAACCTCATAAGGATCCATGAACATGGATACCACAATTAAACAGTGGGAAAGAGGAAATTCTGCATCTTAATTTTCATTGTTTAATGTTTCATTGTCGAACAAAAAAGGAAGCAAATTCTCTGAAAAATGATTTTTATATCACCACATGTACGTACATGTATAAGGGGACAGAGTGAATACAAGTTGGGATGTGGTATACAAACTTATATCAACTTACACTGTATTTTTAATCTTAATCTTAAACTTAATACGTTTGAATGTTTAAATTTTTAAAAAGATGGATATTTTTGTACAAAATTGGCATATAAATTGCTGCACATCTTTATATTTTTGAAATCCACAAACAAATCAAAATATATGTATCTTCTCATTATAATACCATACCATTATGATGCACAGGCATTTACCAGAAAATGTAGGGATATCACTTACACACATCACTTAGAAAAGGGAGTGTTAAGAAATACACTGTAGAATCTGTTTGTATGCTTGTTGGATATATTGAATTTCCCAAAATGGATTTGACTACTTCACATACACATTAGCAATACAAGTGCCATATTTTTTTTCTTTTGCTTTAGTTTTTTTTTCATATCGATACAAAGCAGACAATTTAATGGTGTTTAGGAAGAATTACAAACGCAAATATTTAATTATGAATCAAAATACATCTCTGCAATGTTTGAAACAAAGTCACAATACACAATGGGGCATTCTAAATCATCATCATTCATATCAAATCATACGTAACAAGCTCTCTATGATATACACTGTTAACTACAATTTTTCCGAAAGTGAGCCTGTACTTCACTATGAAGACAATAAATGAATCATGAACGTTTGGAATATCAAACTGTGAGAAAATGAATTCCAAAATGCAAATACACTGCAGATGAGGAAAGGAAAATTGGCACAGTAAATTAAATACAATGAAGAATTTTCCTAATTTTGATCATTTCAAATAATTGACCTCAAACATGTGGCTAATTTTCAAGAAATTTTGATGATATAACACAGGCATACCTTCAAATTAAAAAAAAAAAGTCCTATGACTCATTATTACAGTAGGTGGTATCAACATATTTGGACACCCGTAGTTATTTGTAATACAATTACACAATTTCATATCTACCTGTCTACAAAAACACCCTTCTGTTAATTGATAGCATCAATGGAGAAACAAAAATGCACTGGAATCAATAGTGTTTTCGGTATTCATGTGTGTGTTGCATTAAAAAATCTTGAACACCTCTTTCTTTGCCAAAAACCACAAAACCTTAATGCCAATGGTTAAAAGAAATTCATCGCAGGAGACAGGTGCATTTCAAAACATTGTTCTGTCGTAATTATTTACTGATTCATTTCTATTTTTAGTTTTATCCGAAGAACCATAAATTAAAGTTCGGAGTTGGACTTTAGGTTTACAGGTTTGTATCAGTTTCCATGTGGGGCTAGACCAATTCTCACCAGGCAATATAAAATACTCAAATATTAGCAATATAGATGATGGGGCAGTCGGTACAAAAAGTTAGGTAGCATGGCTTACAACTCTGCTGCAGTTAAATATATTAGCTAAGTGCCTTTCAGAGTGAAACCACATTCGAAGTGATAAATTGAGGACAGCTGTTATCAAAGTAGTACTTGGAGAGACAGCCAACCTTTCCCAAGTCCACCTAACATAAGTCAAATAATCGCCTAATTATAAAGTTTTCTTCCTTTTATATTACATTCCATTGTCGAGACTATTTCTTCAGTATGAACAGGTTTGACTTCAGGGCAAGGTTGAATATGCCAATACAGTCAACCTTCCCCAAAACATATCTGTTGGGACTGAAGGAATGGTTTGCAGTCAGAGATAATTCGAATGATGGATAAAAGTAATAGAATACAAAGAGAAAAGGACTTATAAATACCTTCACTTAGGCAATTATTTAATTTATATAAGGTTGACTGATTTCATGAAGTCATCCAAGGATTACATTTCATCATGCATTGATATCATGTTTATGTAGTTCTCATTAACAAACCAATTTGAAGGCATAGATGTACAAACTTTGATGTCAGTGAATGACAAAAATCATGTCACAGAAGATGGGTGTACAGAATACTTAGCTTCAATTCAAATTCTAAGTTATGGAAAAACATTTAAGACACTAGAGAAAGGTAAAATTCTTCATATATGTTTTTAGGGTCGACAGATGATAAGTAGTTCATTAATCAAAATATTGATTGAACCTGTCATAATGTCTAATTCTAATCACAATTTCCCTATGCAACATTTGGATGTTTTCAACACGATTGTAATATAGACAAGCACTGCCCTGTGCATATTACATTGCTTGGCATGTAAAGAATAATAATGAAAGTGCAAACACATTCATTTCCACCTATGTATCAAGAACACACCAACTTGTCACATTATTCTTCTCTGTAATGTTCTGTGAATTCAGAACAAAATCCCTGTTAAAAATACACTGTATATACCCCATGCTCAATTAAATGCAATTTGTGACTTAATTCCTTTCATCTCTTTGCAAGCTTGAGAACCAATCCTTCCATGACAGTGGAACCTTCTAGCTTGCGAGGTTTTTGCCTATCTTCCACCACTGTCCACTCTGGATCATTAGGATCGTCCACTTCCATTGCTTCTCCTTCTGAATTCTCTCCATCTGACATGTATAGGTTCATCTCCTGAGATTCACTTCTGGAGACAACACTTTCCGAGTGCGTCGCATTGCTAGCTCGTGAGCTCGGCCGTGTAGAGGGTTCAGATTCTGGATATGGATATGTTGCAATGTCTTCTATTTCATTGATATTCAGAGGGAAATCCCTTTTCACCCAATTCAATTCAGTCACGGGACCAGAAAGTGGAGATGGCGAGTCGACTTGCTTTGGGGTCTGGACCTCGCTCATGCTCGATGATCTGCGACGGTTTAAGGCACTGAAACGCAATGATCGAATCCCACTCAGGTTGAAGACATTACTGCTGGTACTGCTGGATAACTGGTCAGGAGTTATGATTGGAGATGGGCTCGGTGTTGGAGAGGATGTTGCTGATTGTCTCCCTGTTGAGAGCTGTTCTAGATGAATATCTGGTGACAGAGGATCCGCTGCACTGCCAATGCTACTGTTCCTTGATCGTCTCGACCTTCGACCTGGAATACCCTGATCAACATAGCTCACCATGAACTTCTGCTTCTCCTGACACTCGCATGGCTCATGACGTTCAAGAAACTCGGAATCAGACAGATTTTCCTGTAGAAAGGATGATCATTAAAAAAAATTGTGATTAAAAATGGCCAGAGTAATTTTTCAGCAAGAATCATAGAGGAGCCTTGTAACAGACATCCTTAAAAAAGAAATATCTGTTAGTTTTACACTGGAAACTCGGTATAAGGACGTAAAAATCTGGTCGCCGCTCTTTATAATTTGAGATTTCATGATAACAAGCATCTTGTTATACAGTGGAAACTCTGTATATTGGGATCATAAAGAATACCTTGTTATAGCAGTAATTTCTTTATGGCAGAGTTAAAAAAAACACAATAAGTTATTAAGAACTGGGACCAGATTATTTACCTCTTGTAATCAGATATCATCAGGGGGGGTATTTAATCAAGATTTGTCGCAGAGACAATTAGTCAGCGATGACAAATTCCTTGATTGTGATTGGATGAAAAGCACTATCGCTGACAGTTGCTATGGGAACTGTCGGAAAATGAATCCTTGTCGCTGCGACAAATCTTGATGAAACACCCCCCGGATCTCTTAATACCGAGTTTCCTCTGTATTGTTTTTCCATCTTATTATGCTTTAGTATATCCAATTTTTTCCCAATTGAATCACAAATTTAGGAGGATAAAAATCGATAACATAATGTAATAATTGAAAATTAATATTCCTAGAAAAGTAACAAAATCAATAAGAAGTTTTCATGTTCAAGTCAATGGAATCTTATGAAATTGGTAAAACTGATAAGAAATAACCACTTTCTTATGAAGCTTGCTTTCAGGAAAGCTATTTTTACTGGTACCACTACCATCATTATCATTCAATCAAAAGAATACTTAAAAATACTGAGCAAAGCTGAAGCATTGGGACTGCATGGCAGGCCCAAACTTATATTTCCAGGGCGATGTTTCACCCAGTTACGAAAGACCAAACATAGTAAGAACAACTTCGAGAATGACTGGTATCAGTTCTTGCGCTGAATAAATATTATGAATCATTCAGAGCAACAACAGATACTAATCATCTTTTAAGTCTTTCTTATCTTGAACATCGCTGGGACTTTAAAAGTTCATAAATACACCTTAAATTTATATGCGTTTTTAGCACATGCATAAAAGCCAAGTTATTTCATTGCAATTTGCAAACATTCAGCAAAGATTTTGAATAAAAAATGAAAATCCTGATGGAACATTGGAAAGGTATTGAAGAAGAATGTTTCCTTGAGACATGCAAAATTTACAAAAAATAGGATAACACGAAAATTAAAATCATCTCAATTTCACAAAAAAAATTGTTGGAAAAGTCCCATAAAATTGTTGCATCAAAAGAGATATAAATTCCAGAAAACTACATGAACTTCACAAGGTTAATCTAAAACAAATACACTTATTGCAATTCAGCGCGATGGTGTCTGGATCTTTATTTGGATCTGGATTACCATTTATAAGCAGAATTGTCCACAATCAACAATATTTTGACCAAATTTCCATACCAGTGATGCTTTGTAAGTAATAAATGGTGCACCAGAAAAAAAAGAAGAAAATCTGCCATTCTTTGAAAGAAACAGGATTCAGTTAAAAACACAGATGTATTTCTCCATTATCAACTATATCTTTTTAATTTTGGCCAAATTCTGAGGAGAAAACTCTCTTAGCTGAGTATTTCCGATTAAAGAAAAGCTCTTAGCTGTAGTGCTTTTTTTTTTTTTTAGATTCAAGACCTGCTGGTGATCTTTCTGCCAAATCTCAGAACGAGTGATGGTAATACCACCCACCATCCATAGTTCCGAAGGGCTCTGTATCAAGGATTTCCAGAATCGCATTTAATAGTACAACAAGAGCCCCACCTCCATCCCATATTGCTTGTGGTATTGCACTAGCATCAATTATGGAGGATTCAATTTCATTCGTCACAGTCACAGTTGACCAGAAGTAGTACGTCATAGTTTTACGCGTCTTCTTATTGTTATGTGCAAAACTACCTGTGACGGAACAATGAGCAGACGCACAAAACTACGACATACTACTTCCGACGACGTGCCCTTTGTCAGTTGACTGAAATCGAAAACACCATATTATTTAGAACCATTGCCATACTCCAACAAAACACAATGCCATCATCACTTTGGTAATCTGCACTTGTAAAGAAAGAATAATTTGAGATCACATTCAACAAAATTGAAAGGACAATTTTTTTTCAGTGCAAAAAAAAAAACATTTTGAATTTACAAACGCTGTCTTGGCCTAACCCCTTTTTACAGCCTTACCAACAAAAAACATATTCTAACTTATATCTACATTGTGTTAGAAGTTTGAACCAAACTTGTAATTGAGTTCAATGTCTGCTTTCGAATTGAATAGCTTTAGAACCAGGTATACTGTAGTATATAGAAAGGAAATAGAGCAACTCATAAAGCTCAGAATTCTGTCTCACCTCAAAGAATTCCTCATCCTCATCCTCATCTTGCTCATCGCCATGGTGATTGTTTAGCATGAACTCATCCATATCCAGCTCCCTCCACTTGGGTGTAACAATCTCCTTGTAGTTAAGCTTAACCACCCTTGTTGATGCGAGCATAGAGTAGGGAATGACGATGTTGTCAATGTCGTAGGATTCCACCATCCCCTTCTTGTTGTTGCGGAGGATGCCATGAATGGAGGCAGCCGGGAGTGAATGAGACAAGTGCTGAGTGGGCGACCTGGCTTCCGTTGATGCAGGAGTTGAGGGGGTAGAGGAGTGCTCCCCAACGTCAATGTTTGGTAACGACAAACTCCTCTCTCTACCTTTCTCCAATGCAGCTATAAACAATAGAAAGAAGGATTGAAAATTAAATGTACACAATTATAATAAAAATACAGAAACATAAAAAAATGCAAAAAAAAAACCCCCAAAACCAAGCACATGCACATGCATAATGGCTTGAATACCTAGATGTTAGGGACAAAGACAAATGAAGCAAGTTGATGAGATTAGGCAAATATATGTGAAAACACCCCTTTACTTTAGGAATATTTTATATTTGCCCATGGATCTTACACTTTTACACAGTTATATAAGGGAGATGGGGCACCGCGAACTGATCATTTAAAACCAATAAATAGAATAACATGTAATGTAGCTGTCCTTTTTACTTCTGTAACATGTAAAATATCAAGAGAAATGAGTGAAGACTAAAATCAAGGGTGATTTTGCAATATCTACGAGGTACATTGACTGCTGCAAAGGATCAATACAAAACAGATAAATATTCCCTTTTTAATCTTTAAATGTAACTGCATGTAATTAGATGTTCTTGTACACTTTCTGCAATCTAATATTGTGAATATTGTTTTAATTTCCTACAATCAATTCACAACTATTACCGATTGGAATAAATCTACAAACAAAAAAGAATTTTTGCCTTCGCATATGTTTCTCTTTCCCTATGGTTGAATGTGTGTTGGTAATTAAAATTGTACTTCATTGTCAAAAGCCATAGAGAAATTCATGTATCAACTGATACGAAATTGTCTGTTTAATCTGTAAAGCATTTAACAGACAAAATCCTACGAGAGTCTACATAAAATGGCAATGTACAAAATTTTAGTTCATGAGCATGCAACCTGGAGAGAGAATGACCAAAATAACACAACAATTACATGTATATCACATGAAAAAGAAGGTTTGGTAAATATGGTTGGCGCTATAGTCTGGTAAGTATTACCACCCTACTCTAAAATGAAACAGAAAAAAATGACTTCAGAGAATTACAATATCAACGTGTACTTATACCAGGCAATGCTTCAAAATTGCATCATAGTATCTAGGTGTTATCTGCAGCATTTAGCAAAATCCTTTGAAATTAGCAAAAGAAATTGCCATATTTGAATATACCCATCTGACAAAAGCTCTAGAACAAACAAAGTGGTTCAACATAAATTTTTTAAAAGTTTGAAGAATCCCAAGAAATGTTTCTGGTGATAGTATAAGAAAATTGAAAGGACATGGGTGGAGAGGGGAATCTCACCATTTGCCAAATCAGATGTGCGTCGGTTCTTGACGTCAGTCCGACACTGTCTTGTGTCTGAGCCTTTTATGATATTCTTGGGAGTTCCAGGAACAGAACTTGGTTGGGATCGGGAACGGGACAGTAATTTATCACTCCTCCCTTCACGGAGAGCTTTCAATTCTGTGGAGTGTGAGGGAATAACATGCATCAACAAAAATAAATCATGCAACATCATGCAAACATAACGGGAATTGATTTAGAAAATTAGTATTTGGTGTGAAAATCTTTTAGAACAATTCGGTTTAGGTGTTGATTTTTATGCTAATTTCTAACTGAGGGGCTTCAGCTATGCTGGTCTATATAGATAGACTATCTCCGCACTGACAAAGCAATACAACTGGCTCAGAACTCAACCTATTGAATAGTACTTTTGTTCATATTTGGAAGCCCCCAATTTATGGCCGTCTTTTCATACAGTGCTGAGAAGTCAAATTTGTGTATAGACAGGGAGAGAGACCAAGTTAACTTGAACACTATTGGAAGTATTATATGTAGTTGCTTTACTGTGTTGTATTCCCCCTTCTTGTTCCTGAAGATCAAATGTCCTTAAGAATTGTAAACACAAATATAATTAAAAGAGAATTTGAACTTATCCTTCCTTGGTTCAACACAAATGCAATATAATGTACATGTAGTACCTTTAGCTTTCTACATATTTTCTACAGCTTTTCTACAACTTTCTACAGATAACTACTTGAACCTACTAAACATGTACAAACTCAGTGGGACAAGTTCACATTCTGATGTGTCAAAATAAATGAACATTATGTCTAAGGACTTTTTAATACAGGTTTGAGAAGTCTATTTGAGTCCTAACAAATATAGCAAAGACAAGACTGACTTGAAACTACATTGCCAGAACTGAGTTAGAATAAAATATAAAGAAAAGAATGTTGACACCAAACACCAGATTTTTTTGGAGATAGATCAAAGTTCCAGCCAATAGTATTGAATTATAACAAATATACTGATACATAAAAAATGACCTAAGAAGAAATATGGTATTTATCTAGTAAAATCAGCCACTTCTTGGTTAATTTATCAATGAAATGAAGCATGCAGAGATGCAAACCTAAAGCCATACTCGCTAAATGTTACCTTTGCAAAAGGGTACCAAAATCAAAAGGCCTAAAGTATACTTCAGAACACAAAATTGTCATTGAGCATCTACTTGTCTAGTAATGGAATATTCGTCACCCACTTGTCTTCAAATGAAAACGAGAGGACTACTTGTTTACATAGAATGTTGTGATTCTTGGCAGCTTTCTAGTTTGTTCGTAAGCGTAAATTGTGGGTGATTAGCAATCGATTGCAACGTTTCTAGCCCTGCCCTAAAGACTCCATACAACAGGAATATCATTGTGATCCATTAATTTTTTTTGTGAATGAGAGGTTATATAGTTGGAGAAAAAGTTCTCCTATGAGAAAGATGCATTGTGTTCTGATTTGATTATATACACCTATGGATTTTAGTTCCCCTTGTAAGGTGAAAGACGAGGCAAGTATCACATGTTTCTGGAATAATCTTAAATGGGTGGAGGGCGTCTTTCCCATCAGCTTAACAACAATTCAACTTACTTTGCCTGGCTAATCTATGCAAGAGTTTTCTGGATTTTGCAGCATCATCCTCTTCTTCGTTTGCTGATCCTTTATCTTTTTCCACACCATGATCAACAGTAGGAGCACTCCTTTCTTTAGTCTCTTTCTTAATAACCAGTTCTTGCTTCTTCGTAGCATCCCCGCTTGGTCTCATTGTGGCATGCTTTTGTTGATGGTGTTTGTCTTTCTTCCTGAACTTCTTGAGTCTCCCATCTTTACTGTGCATCTTGATCCTGGATCTGTTTTGTAACCTGTTGTGTTTCCTTTACGTGAAAAAAATTAAAGGTATAAGATTTATTTCTTTCACTCCACATGATTTTACATTATACTTTTGACAGACAGTTCATGAGCTCGAGCATACATGTAGGTATTTGATATGATTTGATACCAGGAAATTTACTCTTGAATAAATTTCCAATATTCTCACAAGGCACCTTCCTTGTGCTGATGATCGATATTACGCATATTACGCTCCAGGGGCCTGTAACATAAAAGATGCAATTAAACTTACGATAAATATTTATTGTAAGTCTATGGCAAAATGTATATAAAAGAGATGCAATTAATTGCAATTATGTTACAGGCCCCTTAGCTGATACAGAGTTTACCAGTCAATCTTGAGTCTTTCGTAAGCTGGTGAAACACCCCCTGATAGGTTATTCACGAAACTTGAATAATTTTCAACACCCTAATCATCTCAAAACATCACCAAAAAGATAGACTGACATACCAGAAAAGGAATGAAACATGAATTAAGCAAAGTTTAAAAAAGACTACAACTAGCTAGGAAAGTCAAGTTATTTTGCAGGTACCTTACCTTTCTCTCTTAGGGCTAAGGGACTTTCCTTGAGCGAGTGATGAATAATTTATAAAAAAACATTATTATTATTGAAGTGCAGATCTGCTCCTCCCACCCAAAGGAGGATGATGCTCGGCAGAGATACCAACCACTTTGGACTATTAGTAAAGCCCTGGTCACATAGGACCCCGGAAGCAACACGATTCACCCCGACTCGTTGTTCTGAGGCAGTTAACCGTGAATTAACAAAGAGTCGGGGTGAATCGTGTTGCTTCCGGGGTCCTATGTGACCGGGGCATTAGATCATGAATTCAGAGATATCAACCTTATGGAATATGCATGATAGAAACTACTACATGTATGTAAATAATCAAATGGCAGTAAAATTTTCTCACAAGAGGAAGGATATGATAATTTTCATCCTTTCTCTCACAATAAAATATTTGCTTTTATACTATTTGGTGATTCAAATTCCTAACCTCATTTATACTCCAGAGTGTTTGTATCTCTGCAAATTTGAATACACATAATCAAACAGATGAACCCCACATTTATGATATGAAAGAAAGCATGGCAACAAATGATTTTATCCGATCTGGACATTAACAATGAAATTTAAGAAAACATATCTGAGGTTAATTTGGTTACTAATGGTTGGTATTACTTTGTTAGACCTGTATTACAATAGCAAAGTTTTACCTAACCCAGGTCTAAGTCATTGTCATTAAGACCAGCAGTTTAACTTTTAAATAGCCAAGGTCTAAACAACAATGGCTTAACCTCAGGTTACGTTAAACCCTGCTATTGGAATACAGACCTAAAGGGGTGTTGCGATATGTACATGTAAAAAGTTGCAATTGATCACAAATCAACTGCAAATCAGTTGCAAATTGTAACGCACATTTTCATTGGCACATGGTATGCTCCTTTACCAAGAGACATATAAAATAATGATTTTGATTTTTCACATTTCAATCAACTGCAACTTCCAAGCAACACCCCCTCAGTAATAAGACTGTGACTTCATCCTTCCACAGATTCAACTTACTTCTTTCCTAAAGATCTGGACGAATGTTTCCTTTGCCAGGCTCCACTCTTCAGAAGAGATTCAAAGTGTACCGTCAATGGAATTTCTGAAATGAAATTTTCAGTACAGAATATTTCAAAATCTTTCATCCTCTAAAACCCCAGTCACATTGAGCCAAAAATCAACGTGACCCAACATGATTCTTTGCGATTGTTAACCCAGTCAAAACCTCGACGAAGAGACATGCTGTATCACGTTGTATTAGGGATTCTATATGACTGGGGCTTAAACAAGCTGCAAATCTTGCTAGTATTATTAAATCAATGTCCACATTAAATGGGAATATTTTTAACAAAATTTATACTATTGACCACATATATGCCAGCTCCTTCGAGATTTTTGATCCAATTCAGGATCATCCATAAATGTTGTGTTACATCGGTTAAAAAAAGAGGGTAGTACAATACATTTTTAACAAGACAAGAATACAAATGTACATTGTTCATTAATGTTCCCCAAAACAAGATATTATCTCCTCCAAATCTCACCCAAAACAAAAATTAAAAATGCATAACCTCATCATGTTCAAGTAGATTACCAAACCACATATCCAAGGTTTAATTTGATGGGGGCACTGTGGCCAGTGTGTAGGACATTGTGATGCAACTTACTCCGCTGATTACGCAATATACAATGTACTGTACATCTTGTATGGTCTCTTGGATGCAATGTATAGGTTTCAGAGGTGAAAATTTCGTACATAGCTTTAAAAGGCTGAAAGTTTGCCAGACACTACTGTATATGTCAAACATGAAAATTTGATTTGAAGTATGGTAAAAAAACAAACTCAGAATCAAGATTATGATGATCTTTATTCATATAGATATCTATATATCTTTAACTTCTCAACCCATTAACTGCTGGAACTGTGTAGACCCTGGACAAATTCTATGGAAATTACAGATGCCATAGAATTTGGTAGCCAATTGATCAAGAAATGAAAGAGGAAAAGTATGGTTTTGGGTTGGTATTCACCAATTTTCCTTTATTCTGGGTTTTTTTCCATAATGGCTACATCAACATTTAAACTTTGCCTGAGAGATAAATATGAATCCATTGATTTAGTTTATAAATACTCCAATTGAGGCATGAAATTAAGACAAAGTACCTTCCTGTTGATTTTGTGTGCAAGAGACCCTATGGGTGTTGCTAGAAAGTTGTAATCAGTTGTATATCAATTGCAAAATTAACACACATTTTCATTCATGCATGGTCTGCGCTTGTAAAAATGTGTGTATAAACCAAGGATTTTGATTCGTGCAAGTTACAATTGATCACAACTTTCCAGCAACACCCCCAAATCTCTTATACTCACCTTCAGGGAAAGACAACACAGAATGGAATGCATAATCTAAGCTGGCCATTCTCTCATCTGCAGGGACTTGGTCTGCATCATGATGTTCCACATTGTTGAACCGTCCTCTGCACATTACACAAGGAGTATGAGCAGACGGGCAGCCACAGTGGACTGTAGACAGCTTCTGGGCCTTCCTGCATGATTGGTATGGTCTCAGTGTGAGTTTCCGCTTTCGAAACGGTTTCACTGGTCTGGTTCTTGCACAGTACTGTTCTTCTACAGGAACAGGAGATCCTGTAATTCTGTCTAGTCCTACAATGCCGGGACCGGTTGGCGAACTGTTTGCCCCACATTGTGGTGAAGGTGTTGTGACGGATGCTGATGTGTCTGTTAGACCATTTATTGGTCTTGCTGGTGAAGATTTGTCCATACATGTTGAAGCTGTGGAAACTGGTGAAATGCAATTTTGAAGACTCTGCTTCAGCTTTGCACTTTGCTTGTCAACATTGCTCAATAAGCTTGAGAGATTTGAAGGTGACATTGAGTGAGATCCTTCCAACATCACAATCTTTGATTCAAGAGGTGACAACTTTCTTCCAGTCCTGTGAGCTAAAGCCTGAGCTTTCAGATATTCATCTGGTGATGGAGGTTCTCCCAGTGTCACAGACCCCTTGGTTGCCCGTATTTGACGGAAAATGTCACTCTGTTGTCGAATGCGGTATTCCAAGTCGGAAACTTGAGCTTGAAGCCACGTCCATCTTGTTGCAATAGCTGACCTATCCATTGCCCATTTCCATGATGCACGCCTGTGACTGTTGGATGAGAAGGGGGGGGGGGGGGGGGGAACAGACAGATAGAGATAGAGTAAGAGAGAGAGAGAGAGAGAGAGAGAGGGTGGGGGGGGGGGGGGGGGGGGGAGAAAAAAAGATTGGAATAAATATTTGTGCTTGTTCGCTCTGAAACAATGGTACTTCTTCAACCCTTAATATTTTCTGCTAGTATATACATTTGCAAATTTACATATTTGATCCTAGGGTCTCTCAAAATATGTGGCGCATGCACCGTATGCATGGTCAGATTGTACTTGTAGTCCCCAGTAAACTGATCAAAGCTTTAAAAAATAAACTCATAGTCATGGCATTAAATGACTATGCGCCCTGCCGACTACGCGCCCTGCTAAACTGTCAGGAAAGAACAACCAATGGATGCGTCTAAGTTACTTATAACGGGCTACACTTTTTATTTAGTTGACATCGCTTGTACTTTGGTGAAAATTAATACCTTTTTGGTTGGATCAAAAGAATTCAAGAATTCTTATGTGAGAGCCATGAATTAACCCTCTAAAAAATTATGTCAGCAAATTAGGATTTTTTTCATCATTAACCATCCTCTATACTCACAGGGGCATTTTGTGAAATGACCTGGAGGCTTGGCTTTGTGGTAGGCTGTCATCTCCTTCATCACAACTCTCACCACCCGAGCTGCTATCAGTGACATCTGAATCGATGGTACCCTCTACATGACCAAGGCTAGCTCGAAGTCTTCCTGTAACAGACTTCACTTCTCGATAGGCCTGCTTCCCTTCCCGCAAGTGTTGCGAGATGTGTGTACTGGGTTTAGTTCTTTTTCCAGCTGGTAACCATGATGGTCTTATAGCATGTCTCTGACGATCTGACGACGAGTTCGTATGCAAAGGACAAGTATGGCTATGACTCGAACTACTTCTTGGAAGTACACCCGGTCTGATACCAGTCTGAAGACGATTCCTGCGGCACTCTTCACAAGCAACCGTGCTACTTGCTACAGCATTAGCAGCTTCTTTAGTTGACTGTTTTGTTTCTACAAAGGAACCTATCTGTTGATAGATACGTGAACCTACATGACAAGTCTGTAACCTTCTAAGCTTTTCCATCAAATACTTGGCACGATGTTCTTGCTTAGAGTGTTTATGGTCCAAATCACTAGATTCTGTTCTCTCTTCCTCGGTAACAAGGCCATCATCAATCACAACTTTGAACAATGTTTTCTTCATTTTTTCTTGTGGGTCTACCCGTCTATTTGGAGGACGTTTCTTTTTGTCTTCTTGCCTCGCTAGACCAGAGTTCATAGTTTCTCTTTCTTTATTTTCGATCTTACGGCACATTTCAAGACTTTCTGCAGGAATGTTTACTGGAAGGTCAACACTGCTGTCATCAGAGTCACTTTCATCATCTGACTTAGCATCAACATGTTCATCAACGGCTTGCTCAAGACTTGTGTCAGTGGTTAATGCCGTCGTTGACAATGACAAGCTTAATGAACTATCCATGTCATTTGTAGATAATGAGCTGCTTGATGTTTCACTTGTGTCAAGCTCTCCATGCTCACTCATATCACCATTGTCTCTAATATCAATACTTTCAATGTGTGTAGCGACAGAATGCTTTGTGCCCGTCGGACTGGCGCTGCCGGTAGCGGATATTGTTAAAGGCGGCATTTTGGATACTGATGATTTACAAGGGTGATTATCTTTCAATACCTCTTTCTGTACCAAAGACGCTGCAGAATCATTCATTGTTCTCTGTCTGCTTTGTATTGTTGAATGTCTCTCACCATTCGTGATAAGGTCCAATTCCAGGCTCGAACCCAAGGTGGAAATTAATGAATTTAATTTGTTTTTTATTGAAGTTGAGCCTTCACGGTTAACGTTAGGCTTATTTGCAGTTGTCCTAAGTAAACACTGAATACTTTGGTCTTCTGTTATTCTTGTTACTGCTGCCTCTCCTTCCTTGTGATTATTATTTTCCAGAAAGTGGGTATGAACCGTGAAGCAAGTTGGTGTGGGTGTAGAAGCCCGTTCGCGATTTATTAGCGAAAAATGTTTTCCAATAATGTCTTGTCCACGTCCAGGAACTGCTGGAGAATCACCATTCGCCAAGGAGGGAAGGTCAGGACTGGTTGGCTGATTTGGACTTGCTTGCAGGCCACCAATGCTACCTGGGTTGGCAGGCGAAGCTGGCAACTTGAAGGAGCCTGTATGCGCCGCGGCATCAGTCAGTGCCGGAGCCATTGCAGCCATACATATCCTCAGTGGGAACTGTGACCACATGCGAAGGGTAGCGAAGCGTTACGCGGACAGGGCACCGTGAGAACGGCACCACTGTTCGGCGTCACCCTCGCCATTGATCGGAGGACATGTCTGAAAATAGCCTTCTTCCAAAAATCACTAAAACTGAAAAAGTCTTTAAACTAGATCCCATCCAAATATAGGCCTTTCTGTTGATTTGTCGAAGTTGGAGAACGAACGAAATTAATTGCAGGACTGCGGGATCTAATCCAGGGGGCGATGGTGAGAGCTAAACTCCGCTAGCGCTGACCGTAATGGAAACAATAACACTTTCATCATATCGCACGGCGAACATCTCGAACGATTTACCACACGTGACACCGGAACAACATGGTGATCTTTCCCGCGCTAAAAACATTGAAAAGTTCAACTTCACCGTCATCAATTCTCAAGCAAGATGATCCCTCAATATAAGACAGCTCATTTGGTGAGGATGGATAGTCAATCAAACAGCGCCTTTCAATTAAAATCAACGTTGCAACAACGAGTGTCTTGCTCTGTCTTCCTACAAATATCAAAACATGGATGGTAATGAGAATCAGCACCACGTGACCCCAGGTTCCACGTTCGTAGCGAACAATCGCGAGCTACACGTTCGGGTTACACCCATAATTTTCCGAATTGATCAACATATTTCACGGCTCTTCTAAAAATTATCGTCTCATTTCATGAAATCCGTAAGGACAATCATTGAGTCCGCAATGAACACATAACAGATTACTCTACTATTAACATCCGTGTCCAAGCATCAGACGACGTAAAAAAATCGCATAATATGGCGACGTGCTTGGCCATTGATCTCCATATTCCCACAACAAAAAAATGCAGGCGACTTCATTAACATCTGCATGTACGTCAATTGGGCTACCCCCTATAGGAGGAATTGCGTGATTGGTTACTCGTCGCTTTTTCGTTTGCCGACGATTACACCCATTTTGTTGTTCTGTCATGATATTTTTTTTACCTGCTACAAGAATAGATAACATTTTTTAACAATCTCAGCAGCTTTTTGACATGAGATAGTAATAAATATAATATTA
The DNA here is from genome assembly GCA_036244855.1 of Temnopleurus reevesii. Classification (NCBI taxonomy): domain Eukaryota; kingdom Metazoa; phylum Echinodermata; class Echinoidea; order Temnopleuroida; family Temnopleuridae; genus Temnopleurus; species Temnopleurus reevesii. Next base: position 100,842 of record BQKZ01000435.1, on the reverse strand, counting down.
GATTGGCAAACGATGTATTTTTGGACGTTGCTAGTATGATTATTCTGATAAAGTTGGGTCCCAAAATTCTTCCAAAATAAAGGGAGTAAAATCAAGAAAAGAAAGGGCAAGAAGTTCGCGCTCTATTGATACGAAGTCAAACTTTTCCAAAATATTGCACATTTTGTGACTATAAATTTAACGAAATCTTGTAAAATAATTACATACTTTTTACTTCCCACAAATTTCCATTCTTAACATTTTCGCAGGCAAATTGATAATTGTCACAAAAAGTACTTATTCAAGTGACTTTCGCAACGGCTATTTCCAAATTATTCAACTTTTGTGCCCTAATGTCGAGATCCTATTTATGATCTACAGTAGTATACTACTAATCGTATATACAGTGTGTCTCAATAAAAATGTAACACTTTTGAAATGGTTGGCAAATTGAGCATATATAGTTTTATGAAGAAATGTGGATATGTATAGAAAGCTGAAGGATCGACCTTTCTTATGAGATGAAAAATTGGAAAAAAGAATCATGCTTCGATGAACAGTGTTCACTTAAGTTAGAGGTATGAAAATGTGCCTGCGCAGGATTTTTCCTTTCAATTTT
>BQKZ01000435.1:62226-88383 GCA_036244855.1 Temnopleurus reevesii | reverse complement strand
TCTCTCTCTCTCTCTCTCCCCTTACCTCTCACTTTCTCTCTTTCTCTCTCTCTCTCAGGATGTCACTGATTGCATAATCATGGTCCCAACTCCTCTCCTCTATCTTTTCCTACTCTCATTCTTTGCCTCATACACTATACTATTCTGGCCAACTGCTCATAAAAACGACAATAAATATATAGCGAAAGATATCAATTTTTTTCTTTATATTTTCTTGGTTGTACAATGCAATGACATGTGAAAAGAATGTATATCATTATGAAAAGATGGAAACCATTGATAATAATAATAATGATGATGATAATGATAATAATAATAATAATAATAATGATAATAATAATGATGATGATAATAATAATAACAACGACAATAATAATAATAATAATAATAATAATAATAATAATAATAATAATAATAATAATAATAATAATAATAATAATGATAATAATTATTATTATTATATTATTATTATTATTATAGATGCAACTTATTTAGCGCACGCATATCTATTCTGCTGAGTGTTCAAGGCGCTTTGCATTGTTGTAACCATTGAAAGGGAAATGAAAAGATATTCCATGCAAAGCAGCTGCGGGATTTCATCGCATGGCTTCTTTTGACGCTTTTAACGGTGATACACATTGTACCATCATGTTTGACGAAGCCCTATTTCTCGGTCCTCATCAGAACAAAAGCTTTGGTTGATTGATTTGGGAATTGACCAAATGATGGCAATTATCATTTTTATTTTGTATCAATTAAGACTTCACTCAAGGCAATGTGTCGTACCGTAATCACTCTCTTCCGGATTTGTCATTTTTAGAGATATTTCATAAAAATGTAAAGAATAGCATACGGTCACTCATTAATTATAAAAATAACAAATCAATAACTAAATATTGTTAACGAAGTTCAAGAAACAATATTTCAAAAATGTTTTTCATAATTTATATACAAATCATAATGAAGATATAGTCTATTAGAAAATAATGATTATTATATTAATAATGATAAGAGACGGCTATATCAATCTTCAGTGATATACACGAGGTATTAAAGAGAGAGTTGGTTAACAGTTAGAACAAAAATGAAAACAATTACAGAGGGAATAGGCAAGTCTTAAGATTTTTTTTGAACGTGACAGATTTTTAAATTGCCCCGATGGTAAGAGGAATGATGTTCCAGAACAGTGTGTTGATCAGCCGGGTACACACCAATCGATTTTTTTGTAGCCTATGAGACAATAATTATTAGACAATCTATAGAGCGCACTAATCCACTCTGCTGAGTGCTCGTGGCGCTTCGCATTATTGTGGGTTTAGCCCAACATACACCAGCGCACTTGGCATTTTAAGGAATAAAATCCCTAACAGATACCCATTCACCTCACATGGGTTGAGGGTAGCACAATTTGGATGAATTTCTTGCTAAAGGCAATTAAAGTCATGATGGGATTCGAACCTACGACCCTCTAGTCGAAGGCAAGATTCAGAACCACTACACCACAGCGCCACATCAGACTTGTTTAAACATGGGTAAGTATGAACAGGGTATCATATCCCCGACTTAATTCAAATCAATTAGACGGGTACACTAAATTCATTTCCCTATCGTTTTATTTGGATTTAAATTTGACTCCAATTGGACTAAATAACTTTGGACTGTACAGTTTTCATAAGGAGAATCGGTCGGTCAGAATTTAAGAAAAGTTTTAACACTTTTAAAAGATAAGAATTTAGAAAACAGATAGTTGTAAAAATTCATTTTGAAGATCATTGCAAGATGCATGCCGTATGCTATCTGTGAGAATGTGAATTGATGTTTAAAAAAACCCCACAATATATGGAGAAATAAATGGAGAATAACCAAACATCTTTTAGGCTACACAATTATCATCCATTCATTTTAGATTAAATATAGAATAATTAAATAAAATAATTATGCTTCCTTGAATCAATTCCTTTAATCAACTGCCACGATGGGCCGGTAAATGAGCTCCTTCATGATCTCGTTGCTCCCAGCATAGATGGAGGTAACCCTTGTATCACAGAAGGCTCTAGCGATCGGGTACTCCCACATGTAACCCCATCCACCGTGGAGCTGTAGGCATTCTGTTGCTACCTTGATGGCGGTATCAGAGCCCCTGTGTTGATGATAAAACACAGAAAATAACAACAATCATGCTCATTATGATAAGCGCTTTGACAACTTATTAATATAATTCCCAGAACTATGGCAAACGTAACGGAATATGCATCAGGTGTATTTTCATATGAATTCAAAGCTTCCATAAAATGCAAGTGAATGGATGTATGGTATTGCTCATTAAGCTCAACAACTTGCCCATTTATCAATATCATGCCCATTATGCAGCGCTTTGACAATATTTATTGATATACTTTTCAGAGCTATGGCAAACGTACCGGAATATGCATTAATTATGTGTATTATGAATTCAACGCTTTCACCAAATGCAAGTGAGTGGCTGGGGAACGTTGTTATTTTCATTTTCTCACTTTTGTTGCGTTATTCACATTCTAATTTTGACCTCATGCATATTCTGGACGGTTGTTTTATTACGGATTGACGATTAATTGTACGAGAACAATAACTTACTACCAAAACCATGAAAACTGATCTGTACACGGAAAGCGTCCCGGTGCCACTGTTATAAAGGAGTGTATATATCAATTAAGATTGCAATAAATTATTATCGCTTTTGGTATTAGCTTTTCAAAATTATGTTCAATTTAATATTGTGTATAATCGGCAAAATTACAGCGAGTGAAACCAGCAGAAACTCCAGAAATGTTTGTAAAATACAGACTGGAAAGTTACCATGACAAATTTGCTTGACGATAATTTATGTGGGAGCGATTATTTTCGTATAACTAGAATGAATCAAAATTAGAGGAAATAAGTATGTTTTATTATTTTGTGATATTAATCACAAGGGTGTAAGTCTATAATTGGAAGGGTTTTTACACATTTTAACGATTGAATATATATTTCAATTTCAATGTGCGTATGTTCATAGTTGTCTCGAATAAAAAAAAAACTCACCAGAGCTTTGCCATTGAGGCCGTGTAGGTATCGAGCTCATCCCTAATACTCATTTCCAAGCAGTCGTCCATAAAGCTCCTCGAAACACAAATCTGTGTTTTCAACTCGGCTAGCTTGTGTTGGATCACCTAAAAATAAACCAAAACGGAAAATTAGCTCAACATCACTTTCCAATTCAACTTAGTTAAAACTACGTTTGCCTATTTTTCATAATTGTCTCAAACTTCCCAAGCACTACTCCTTATTTGACAGAACTTGAAAATATATCTTAGCCTTTTTTAGACCAGTTTCCTCAAGTGAATGAGCTTGAACATATTTATTTCAGAGGAATTAAATCAATTTTAACAATGCAACAGGTAAGACCGGTTATCACTTCAGGCTCATTGTCACTTTTGTTTTGGTCACAGTTAAGTTGATACGTGAAACGACACCAAAAGAGGAGTATGTCTCTGTTTTTCAAAGTCCATATCACTACTCTTTGCTTCCTATAGCTAGATCTACTGAAACAAAACAAAACAAAATACATGAGAAAAAATGACAATTCATATTTGAATGAAAATATTTCCAATATTCACTGATGAGTATGATGAGTATGAAAGAGTGCTTGGGGGTAAATCAAGACCTTTTCGAACGTTTTATGTCTTCTGAGGGCCAGCATTAAGCAGGTATACCCGACGAGTATAATTTCATTTTTTTTTCAAACTGCTTAATTAATAATAAGAAAATTATTATCACAAACCTGAATATTAGCGAGAGTTTTGCCGAACGCCTTACGCTGTCTCACATAATTCCTTGTCTCTTCAAACATGCATTCAGCGGCTGCGATAGAACCATTCCCGACAACCAGACGCTCCCGAGGAAGCTGCTCCATCAGACGGTAGAAACCTTGGTTTTCCCCTCCCAAGATGGCCGACTTCGGCAACCGGACATCCTCAAAGAATAACTCGCAAGTGTCCTGGCAATTTAAAATTTCATTCGATTTATTTTTTATGCTTCAATTTCTGGTATCAATTTTGGTATTCATCTGAAAATGACCGAATGCAACTGTTTTGAATGTCATCAAACTCACTTCAATCAATTTCACGCATGGTTGATTTCGGTTATTGAATGAAGTCTCTCGCTCGAGTACATTTCCTAAAAAGTGCGGTCATTCTGGAGTGATGAAATGAAAATGATACTTTACTAATATTGTAAATTGCTCCAGTTCTTATCAGACATTTATTTTCTGATTGTTATACGGGATTGATTCGTATTTTGTTGGAATTGCAATAATAATAATTTAAGAAATGAAGTGAAATAATAATGAAAGGAAATTCAGACATGATCCGAATACTAATTGAACTTACCACAGCCTTTTGGCCAACCTTCTCGAGTGGTTTTCCCTTGGTGAAGCCTGGCATACCATCCTCCACCAAGAACAGACTGATTCCATGAGCCTTCTTGTCAGCTTTCAAGTCTGTGATGGCTACTACGATCACGAGATCGGACATATAGCCATTGGTAATGAAAACCTGGAGCAATTGGAATGGCAAAAGCGATGTTAGAAAACCAAAAATGTTATTATTATAATTAGAATAAGGGTATGTTGCTTGCAAATGACAATTGAGAGCAAACTAATTGCAAAAAAACTTTTCAAATTTAAAGGCGCATTTTCATTCGCACACAGTCTGCGTGTGAAATAAAGGTTGTGGGTAACGCGTTTTGATCAACTTCAACTTCCTAAGTCTCATGAAAAAAAATAACGATATCATGATTCAATAGCCGTTTACGTATTGAAGTATTGAAATGTGCGATCAGCAGGGACAGTAAAATAAAAATTGAGATCGAGTTACACTTCTTTTCATGAAATGGGGGAAATCGATCTTGTGTATACTGCTAACATTGAACATAAGTCCAAAAATACGTTCGATTGAAGACTGTAGAGCGATGGTGATGATCAATCATCAAAATATATTATTGATGTTTACTTGAAAATGTAGAATATGCAAACATTTCCTTTAAATTAGGAAAGTGATCCTTACCTTGCTACCATTCAGGATATAGTCATCTCCATCTCTCTTAGTGTTGGTCTTGATGCCCTGCAGGTCACTGCCGGGAGAAATGAAAAGAACTAGCAAGTTATGATAATGTAGCATTATTTTCAAAATTATCCCATGAATTAGAAATTTTAAAATAAGACCACACGACCCAGATATTCATATGACTGCTTCTCTTGAGTGTCACAGTTATGATTTGGCTCTATCAAAATCATGAAAAGAGACTGACAGAAGACAGAAGATCACAAGTCATGAGACCGTTTCTCGCTTTTGGAGGCATAATTTCTTATACACTTACAAGTCTCTAACATAACTATGGCTTGCGATCCACCCGTGAGACCTCTAAAATGGTTCAATGATGGAGCCTTTGCATCATCTGGCTCGATCTATAGGCAGGCTGTTAGCACACTGTCTTGGTTTCTCGAGGAAGTCAAGAGACGTTTCCACGATCGACCTCTCAATGATTTTCTGATATGAGGCATGTGTGGTGCGTCTGATGCCGCAGAGACATTACGGAGACATCGTCTCAGATGTCAGTAATATAATTAGTATCTATGAGCTCTCTGCAAATAATGAATGCTTCGTGGAGACTGGAAAAGTCTCAAGAAATCATGCATGAACAACTTTCTTGTGACTCCTCCCAAGGACTCAGTATTTTGAAAGAGGAGTCTTTGAGACTTGGCTAAGACGTCTCGACTGGTAATTTAGCTAATTTGACTTCATGCCTGAGCAGATACCCCTTTATTTCACAACTAAAAACCCTACCTTCCCGCACTTGGTTCAGTCATAGCAATAGCTGATATCTTATCCCCTGCAATGAGCCCAGGAAGGTACTTCTCTCTCTGTTCTTGTGTGCCATACTCAGCTATGTAGGGTATAACGACATCACTGTGGATAGCAAATGACGTGCCAGCACCATTCACATAGCACCTATATATAGAATGAACCAAAAATGGCAGAATTTACAGCTCATGAATAATCTCTAAATCAAGAAAATAATACTGTTGCTTTGAGATATATTATTAAGCTCATAATTGATGCCATGTTCAGATGTTTGGCACCAATTGGTAAAACTTCAGGAGTAGTGGTACTGGAATGCTTTTACCCTGGAGTCTCGAAATTCCTATGATATATTGTAAGCTGGGGGACCAACCAAAATGGATTTAAATTTCCAATCTAATAGATTTAGATTTCAATCTTATATGATTGAAATTTTCAATTAAGTTTTGGATTGCTCCCTGACATTAATATGCTGCATGTTTGACTTTCAATCCAAGGAATAAATATTTTAGGTGGAAACCTATTGTTCAACAAAACCCATCCCACTAAAATAGAATCGTCTATATAGTCACCGTTGGACGGCTTGAATCAAAAGTAAAATTAGGAAGTTGTGCAATTGTGTTGCACTTTATTTTATGAAAATTTACCCAACTCTGTCCTAGAAAGTATAATCTGAAACTTTACTTGCCCGAGAGATTCTAAAAATTCTAATATGAATTTAGAAATCTAATCATTGTGAAATAGCATGCATTTAATCCGTTGACTGATCACGCATCATGTTACTTACTGTTCTTCAAGAATGATGTGGGACATGAGAACATCACCACCGACCCCTCCCATCTCTGGTGGAACGACCACACCAAGCAACCCAGCTGCGCCTGCTTTCTCCCACAGCTCCCTGTCAACGTGACGCTGTTTCTCCCACCTGATCGAAAATCAAGGACATGGTTGGTCAAGGATATACGTGTATATTGTCAACAAAATCATTATTTTTCACAATTGAGTATTCTGAAGTCAGGGAATTGTAAAGTTTAGTGCACATTTTCACCTTTTCACATCTCTCGGATGGTGACATTCTAGGTCGGCCGACGTGCACATTGTGTGATTTCATGATATTGCAGTGTGTTCAATCGTTCTGTAATAATCATGTATTACGTAATTTTTGCACAAATTCGAGGCTGTAACTAAAACTAAATGGTCGACATTTAATTTTTTTAAGCTGTGGATTTATTCAGGTTCTTATTTTAACAATTTTTGTTGTATTGTATTTATTTTCCGATTCAAATAAAAAGAAACACCAACATACAAACAAAATGAATTATACAAATACTTACATATATACATGTACATGAATTAAAAAAAAAAACATACATATTTCATAATGATTAGCATCACTGGTATTATAGGATTAAATAGAATTAAGGTAGCCAAACATTATCATTCTCTTTCGATGTATGAAACAGTCATCCTGGCAGAATCATAGCGTCGCATATATTATTGACAAATGACTTTGAAATCAACAGATTTCACGTTCATAAATGTTTTTCTTTATGGTTTTACCTTATCTGGAACATTTCAAGATTCCCTAAATTAACTTAAGAACTTATTTACAAAGAGGACAAAAATTACTTAAGACTTCGGACTAATATGAAAAGAAGTATCACAGATCAGGGCCCCGTAACATAAAGGTTTGCGATTAATCGCTATTTGATTTAGCGATCGATTGCAAACTATAGTACAGGAATTGCCATAGACTTGCGATTGATATCAATCGCTATCAGATTAGCGATTAATCGCAAACCTTTATGTTACGGGGCCCAGGTGTATAAGGCCAAGAATAAGATTAAGCTTTGACTTAGTATTAGTTGCTATGAATACAGTGAAACTTCCTAAAAATACATACCTGTCCTGATGTGGAGCGACCTCCTCTTGAAAGAACCTTCTTACCGATCTCCTGAACATGTCATGTTCCTCGCTAAAGATTCGTCTGTTTCCGATATCCATCATATTCTCTGACTGGGACGTGTAGGGTCGTGTGCTCTGGTACCGCCTAGGAAAAGAAACAAGAACAAAAAAGAAGGAAAAAATCGGCTTTTGTTTCCTTTATAGGCGTTGCAAAATATTATAAAATAATATGTACTAGATTTAGATTAAAAGTGTTGCTAATTCGCTTGGAAATTAAAGTTTCATATTTCTAGTGCATGCTGCCTAAATATGAACGCAAAATAATGGCTGTTCTTCTCATTTTTATATAACGATTTGACAGGTAGCTTAAAACAAACTGTACGTATTTCTATTTACCTATTTGATTTTGGGTTGTTTCAACCAAAATTGACGTTTTAATCTATTTTCGTAATAATATATTATATATCAAACGCCAATTCAAAGCTTCTTTATTGAAATCGGAACCGGCTTCTGATTGTTATGTCCGCACAGTTCAATGTATGACGAACGGATTCATTGTCTATTATGTTGCGTTCATAAAATATCATATGCAAAGGACATTTCTATCTGTGTGGCTCAAATATTATAGTAAGTTTAACCATGGAAATATTACGTACCATGGTTAACCCCCCCCCCCCCCCAAAAGTGTCATTGTTGAATCTTTTGAAATTGAACATTCTACCTTGTTGTTCGGTATATTCATTATTCATATTATTTATAAAAAAAAGTTATCCCGAGTGGTTATGTACAATCGTATACATCAAAATTATAGCAAGCATGAGCGTGTTGCTAAAGCGCTCATCAATTATCATCATCATCATCATCATCGCCACCATCATAATATTTCTGCCTCGAAATGCATTGAAAAAATACATTAAAAAAACACGATTTGTGTAGTGCTTTCTGAATCTGAGACCGACAAAATACAGTACATTAGTGCTCTTGGCCATCAATAAGAAATCAAGATAATGTGTATAAAATTTACAAGGAAAAAACATAGAAAATACAACATGCAGTGTATGTTTGCTTCCTATACTGGAAATCTTGCAAAGGTGGTTTGTTTACTTATTTTTGTTATAACTGCCAGAAAGACAAGGACAATTAATCAAATCTATGGACAAAGGCTATCACAATGACCATGAAAGATAAACACCCTCCAAAACTATGCAAACCTGTACCTTAATTCCATCACGTCAATCTAAATAGGTTTTAGGACCAGTTTTAGTAAATATAATTCTTTAAAAGTGTTAAGTATGCTTGTTCATATTTTACAAAACACATGTATGTTATTGGTTAAAATTTTATGAATTTGTGTTTTTATGCCGAACAAAGAAACTTTAAATTGAATTGAAAATTTAATGAACGGGGAACATTTTCATATAATGACATCGATTTCATTCAGAATATATTAGTAATCAACGTGGTAATTTCCGTCATAAATTAAACGTTTCTAACCAGAAACATCAATATGGGTTTTGGGTGCATGGTGTGCAAACATAATGGTATATATAAGTTATAGTCACGGGAAGTCCCGTCTTATCTTGGAACAAGAAAATTAGTCCCTCCTTATTATGTTGAAGAGTCATTTTAACGTGTGTTCACCGGTATCGATACTGGATACCCTGGCTGGATGCCAATCGTTAACAAGTTTTAACTTCAATAAAGGGTGATATCGTCTTTGGGTTGACGTATTATTTGAATCGGTGGATGATAATGAAAATGTATTATTAATAATAATAATAATAATACTTATATAGCGCAGAAACTATATTCTACTGCGCTAAAAAGACTCTTATTTAAGTAAAGACATGGGTGGTAAAGTAGACTTATAATGCCGTGTCAAAAAGATGTGTTGTGTGGAATTTATTCATTTGAACGTCATTGACATGTACAGGCAACATTTTGTTCTGATTACATTTTTGTTGTAAGCTTTGATTTGAATGTGTTTAGTGGGGATGAATTTCGTAAATCAAAAGGTAGTTTATTCCACAGTTTGGGCGCTGCACATGCAAATGCTCTATCTCCTAGAGTGACTTTTGTTTTACGAGTTGTTGTCTGTAACAAAAGGGTGTCTTGTGAGCTTCGAAGATTGTGCGAATGGTTGTGCGATTTGAACTTCAAGATTGGTACGATATAACTTGGGGCTTGACCAACAAGAGCTTGGTATACAAGCAAAAATATCTTTAAAGAGATTCTATAACGTACTGGCAGCCAGTGCAGATCCCTTAAGAGAGGGGTGATCCGAGAGAATTTTGATTGACCACAGATCAGCCTCGCACAGGTGTTCTGGACTAGCTGCAGTCGTTGAATCTGAGATTTAGGAAGTCCATCTACAGTAATGAGTTACAATAGTCTAATTTGCCAGTGACACAAGCGTGAACAACAGTTTTGATGATGTATTGATCAAAATATTTTCGGAGATTATATATCATGTAGTTTGCTGATTTACAGAAATTAGTAATATGTGTTTCCATGTTAAGGTTTGGGTCGAAAAACACTCCAAGATTCCTTGCCTTGGTAGATGGCTTAACAACAGTACTACCAACAGACAGTCCATGAAAATCCACATTTGACAATGTCTTGGCGTTCCTATAAGTAATAGTTCTGTTTTGCTGTCATTTAACATTAGTTTATTTTTCAGCATCCAGACACGTATATAGCTGACACATGATTATATAAACGATATACTCTGTCATCTAACATTCTAAAGTATTCTAATGACGAAAATGAAACATATATATTTTCAAAATTGCCAATGAATAGAGAATTGGAGTTATTTTTTTTTTAATTTCCCCGGGATAAAATACAGTGACCTTGCATGTCATTCTAAATGGTGACGTCAGACCAAATTAACCTAGATTATAAACCTATAATTTAAACACACCTACTCCTTGCCTTGTTGACATAGCAATATGTTTATTATCAGTCAAGATAAATTCTGTTCCGTTGCCAGCTTGTGCGATATGAAATAAAATAGGTTAAAGTGCATTTACGCACATCATTTATAAATGTACCTGTTTTATGTATTGATGTATAAATTCCAATACTATTAAATTACCAAACACGTGTAATATTATATTGAGTGTCTTTTTGTGTGAATTTGCCGATCAATTCATTTTCTTTTAATGAAGAAAAAGATTGGAGTTCAACACTTTAGTTGCTTGATTTCATTAAACCCTTAATTATACATATACAAACGTAATCATAAACTGTGTTGGTACACTGTTTGCTTGAAATAATTTCTTCTGTATCAATCCTTTAAAAAAAAAGCTGTCTTACCGTTGGCAGTGTTGAGTAGCGACACTGAGATCTCTCACTCCCTGGATGCATCCTCGAGCTTTTGACGAATTCGTCAAAAGACGCAAAAATCTGGACGCCATTGCTGTCGTTGCTGTGGCCGATTCGAGTAATGATCAGAGAAGGACAAAGTCTGATGTCTGAGGTCCTTCACGATAGTCGATTTATGGACAGCGTGAGCAAGCANGGGGGGGGGGGGGGGGGGGTGTTTGGACCGCAGCCCCTATGAGCGTTGCGGTAACCATTTTGGAGATCATTGGGCGCCACAAGTAGAAGAATTCCACTTGAACGGGGTTGGAAATGTGTTACAAAAAGCAAAAAGTCTACACATCCCGCCGATGGACTGACAAGCAAAAAAAAAAGAGAGTATTCACAGCCCCCACCCCATTACTGTCAGCTTGTCGACGTTAGATCAAGATCTTTTTTTTTTTGCTCGTCGCAGCCCCAGCCCCCACCCTCGCCCCCGTAATGGCCCCGAATAAAACCTAAACTGGTCATTTGCCAAGATCTGGGTAACCAAACAACATTAAGTTTGGGTAAGACAAGGCCATGCCTCCAATGAAATGAAATGTAGTGCGACATGTTAATTAGGAAACTTAAGTTGATTTTCTCATACATATGGAACATTAACAATAATAATATAGATTATTTCTATAGCGCTAAAAACAAAGAGTACCATGATAGCGCTTTATGATTTAACAGAACAAAAAAATGAAGTAAGCTCGAGCTAAATCCATTTACAGAAGCCCAATACCCAACCAAAGAATATTTCCATTTGTTTGTCTGGGTTTTTTTTTTTACTCTTTTGGCATGATTTTTTTTTGTAAAGATATGCCACCCCTATTGCAGCCCCAAATAGTCCAAACTACTGGAAACTCAGGGCCGGATCCAAAGGGGGTGGGGAGCACATGGGGCATGTGCCCGCCTAAAATTCGGAAAGGAATGATTTTTTTTTGCTCCATTTCTCCCCTTATTAAGCTTAACTACTTAAAATCTCAGAGAAGACCCTAAAACGACAGGACAATACATCTAAGCTCGTCTACGATTCAAAATTGTCTTGGGGAGGCCCTCAGACATCGCCACCAGCCCACTATGGCGTCGAGCCTTACTTCGGTGTTTGCACTCGGTCCCTGTGCCCGCCCCCTACTTCAAAATCCTAGATCCGGGCCTGTCTATTGCCCTACGCTTGCTCTTGCATGTCCCTCATCTATCCCATCTCACTATAACCACTCACCTCTTGGTGACTCTTCCCCCTGCCTTGTTGTATCTCGTTCCTTCAAGCGTCCCACTTCTATCTTGCGGCGCCTTGTGCTTCTCCATAACTCTCTCATCACCCCCACCTCTCGCATAGCGTTCCCTCTCATAAGATATAACAAGTTTATATCTATACGCCTCAATCTTCTCCCCTCAACCCCCTCCGGCACCCTCCCTCTCTCATTCCCCAAGAGCCCCCTCATAATAATTATCCCCTCCCCTCTTATGTGTCCGTCATTCTAAATCTCTTTTCATTACCACCATTTCCAAATATCCCTTCCCACACCCCCCCCCCCCCTCATTAATCGCTCCCATATTGAACCGCCCACTCCCTGAACCGCACACTCCCTTAACCCCTATCCTCTCACTAATCTCAGTACTGTCTAGAAAGCAATAAGAAGTTTTATAATTTAGGGATAGATTCTATACATAAAGTGCCTCCATATTCAATGTTCGAATTTCACCAAAATCCTTCAAATCTTAAAAATATCCTCCCATTCAAAATCATTAAAAATCGGAAGTATTTGATTCAGAGTATGTTTGCGTTCAATTTCTAAATCACGCTATCTACATAAGATGTAGAAGTACTATTTATATATCACAAGTGAATCTAAGAAAAATCCATCAACCTGATGCTCAAATGAAACAACACAAACATCAATTCATCTATAGATATTCTCAAAAGTTATGAATAATTTGGCCGGATACGGTATGGGAGGCCCAAAGCATAACATTAATTGCCCGAATTTGAGGTCCTAATGACCATGATAACTGAAAAGTGAACGTTCTTTTTTTTTTTTTTTTTAACAAAGATGGGTATGATATACATTTCATTCAGGCTGATTTTTTGTTTTCCCTGGAATTATTTGAACAAAATACAAAGCGAAATCTCACCAGTGACCCATTACTGCGCTCAATAATAACTCATGTCACTGAATCGCACCAGAGAAACGGGCACCAGTCATTCGTAGAGTTATGTGCAGCTCTTCTAACAGTTCTATAAACAGGTATGAGGTATGCGTCTGGATTTGAACTTCGAGAGCGTTTTCAATTCAGAAAGTTATTTAGAAAAAAAACATGGCATTTGCTAATTGTAAGCTTATTTCATTTAGTTGTAGTTAAATATTCTAGTATTATACTTACCCCAAGCTCTTCTTAGGAAATATATTTCCTATTTTGTCATGCAGTTAGGATAGATATTTCTTACATCGAGCTCTGGTAGGAAATATATTTCTTATTTTGTCATACGATTAGGATAGATATTTCTTACATCGAGCTCTTCTTAGGAAATATATTTCCCATTTTGTCATCCGATTAGGATAAATATTTCTTACCTCGAGCTCCTCTTAGGAAATATATTTCCCATTTTGACATACGATTAGGATAGATATTTCTCACATCGAGCTCTTCTTAGTAAATATATATCCTATTTTGTCATTCAATTAGAATAAAAATTTCTTGTGCAGAGCTTGGTCGGTAGATAGCCTACATTTCATATTTGTTTTATTAAGTATTGATTGTTAGGCGAAATACATTTCTGAAATATATTCTTAAATATTTGATATATTGTGATATTTTATATTGATGAACGTAAATAAAAAATAAATTGAAAACGAAGAAACCGATTTTGTGTTCTTGTCCTATTTATTCAGTTAGTTGTTTTTGTAATGAGGTGAAAAGTTTGATAATAAAAAAGGAGGCAGAAATACAAGCTGTTTATTATTCACATGGTCTTGGCTATTTTTTAAACCTTAACAAATCATTTTTTTTTTCTTTAGAAAATAAACCAGAATTCGTTCGTTTTGAAATGATATGTTGTTTATATTCTATCACATAATTCAAATACTGTAGAGTGGGATGGATTTACACGATCTATTTAGATCTGATTGTATTCATCTTTTATTCATAATTTCTTTAAAACAGACTGAAGATATCAATCCCAGAACGGGGTCCTGTGTCCACGTCTTAATAAAAATGAAAATTGGTCCTAATTTGTCGATGTTCACTCGGCGTCCTCGTTTACCCCGATCTACGGTAAACACTTATTTTTTTAAAAGTTGAAATATTGAACCTTGCAATACTGGGAGCATCATTATGGGTGAAATATTGAATTTACTTCAGAAAGCGACAATAAAGGCAGCTGTGGGGTTCGAAACCGCGCCATGAAGAATCGCTCCAATCAAGGGCACATAAAAAAATCATACTTCATCGGCTATTATTGAGCGAGGAAAATTATAACATTAGAACTGTTGGTATACTTTGACATAATATCCACCGGAAAAAAATGTCACGGTTGACCAGTTGACGGATCGGAGTCTATGTTTGATGTCTTACAACTATCCGCCCATCGGTTGAAAGTATATAGCGAGCAGCTCAATCGGTGAATCTTCTACTTTGTTGGAAATGAAGCAATCCTTCATGGCCCAGAATCGAATCCCTCAATAATTGGAAAATTTTATATTTGATATACAGCACTTTTCTAAAAAAAAAAAAAATCTAAAAAAAAGTGTGCAATGTTTCCCTTTAAGTATGTGCTCCATTATGTTGCCTTATGCACCCTTTAAATGTGTAAAACTGCATCTTATTTGTAGTTGTATTCTATTTGGTTTTCAAATTCGTTGCAATATACGTCACTTGAAATATTCCTGCAGTAGAACGGTTATAACCGTACATAGTTTCCTCTTGTCGATCTCAAAGTGATAGCATTTCAATGGTGAATCAAATCAAATAAATAAGTNTCTCGCATCGATTACCTTCTTGCATCATCATTTTTATCCCCTCTCCTCTTAATCGCCCCCCCCCCTATTGAACCGCACACTCCCTTAACCCCTATCCTCTCACTCATCTCAGTACTGTCTAGAAAGCAATAAGAATCTTTATAATTGAGGAGCAGATCCTATACATAAAGTGTCTCCATATTTAAGGGTTCGAATTTCACCAAAATCATTCAAATCATAAAAATATCCTCCCGTACCAATCTCCAAATCATTAAGAATCGGAAGTGTTTCATTCAGAATATGGTTGCGTTCAACTTCTGAATCATGCTATCTACATAAGATGCAGAAGTACTATTTATACATCACAACTGACTCTAAGAAAAATCCATCAACCTGAATTGCTAAAATAAAACAACACAAATATCAATTCATTTATAGATATTCTCCAATGCTATGAATGATTTGTCCGGATATGGTAGAAGGCCCAAAGCATAACATTAATGTTGTTGTTGCCCGAATTTGAGGTCCTAATTACCATGATAACTGAAAAGTGAACGTTCTTTTTTTTTTTATCAACAAAGATGAGTACATTTCACTTGGGCTGACGTCTTTGTATTCCCTAGAATTAACTGAAAATCGTACAAAACGAAATCTCACCAGTGACCTACTACTGTGCGCAATAATAACTCATGTCACTGAATCGCACCAGAGAAAGGGTCACCAGTCATTCGTAGAGTTATGTGCAGCTCTTCGAACAGCTTTATAAACAGGTATGAGGTATGCGTCTGGATTTGAACTTCGAGGGCGTTTTAGATTCAGAATGTTATTACAAAACAAAACTTGGCATTTGCTAATTGTAACCTTATTTTATTTAGTTGTAGTTGAATATTCTAGTATATTTTAGGATATTAAGTCTATCACGTAATTAAAATACTGTAGAATGGGCTGGATTTACACGATCTGTTTATATCTGATTGTATTCATCTTTTTTTTCCTTTTTTTTTTACACAGACTGAAAATATCTATCCCAGAACGGGGTCCTTTGTCCACGTCTTAATAAAAATGAAAATTGGTCCTAATTTTTCGATGTTCACTCGTCGTCCTCGTTTGCCCCGATCTATGGTAAACACTTTCTTTTTAAAAGGTGAAATATTGCACCTTATATTACTGGGAGCATCCTTATGGGTGAAATATTAAATTTATTTCAGAAAACGACAATATTGCTTCCTTTCCTCAGTCAGTCAATAACGGCAGCTGTGGGATTCGAACCCGCACCATGAACATGATGAAGAATCGCTCAAATTAAGGGCACATAAAATCATACCTCATCGGCTATTATTGAGCGAGGAAAATTATAACATTAGAACTGTCGGTATACTTTTAGATATATCCACGGGAAGATTTGTCACGGTTGACGGATCGGAGTCTATGTTTGATGTCTTACAAATATCCGCCCATCGGTTTAAAGTAGCGAGCAGCTCAATAGGTAAATAAACTACCTTGTTGGAATTAAAGCGATTAAAGTGTGCAATGTTTCACTTTAAAATGTGCTCCATTATGTTGCCTTATTTTACACCCTTCAAATGTGTAAAACTGCATCTTGTTTGTACATGTATTCTATTTGGATTTCAAATTCGTTGCAATATCCCCGCAGTAGAATGGTTATAACCGTACATAGTTTCCTCTTGTCGATCTCAAAGTGATAGCATTTCAATGGTGAATCAAATCAAATAAATAAGTTACTTTTCCAAATCAAACAATTGGTTTTAATGTTCAAACAATGTTTTCCTCTCTATTAATCTGCAGCTGTGATAGGCCTGGCGATGAGTTCTTTCATGATCTCGTTGCTCCCAGCATAGATGGAATAGACTCTGGAATTACAGAAGGCCCTTGCGATAGGATACTCCCACATGTAGCCCCATCCACCGTGGAGCTGTAGGCATTCGGTCGCTACCTTGTTGGCGGTATCCGAGCCCCTGTGTCGAGGAAAAGAATGCATAATGGTATAATCATTTTGATAAAACATTTAAAAAGCATGAACAGGACAAATCTTCACCAACCATCACAGCTATGCTTGTTTGGACGTGCCTATCAACACAGATCACGTAAAAAAACTAAAGATACGGATACAGACGCATTAAAAGAAGCTTTGAATTAAATCCAGTGTTCTTGATGATAATGATTTTTATTTTAAAACTGTTATATCAAATGATTTTTTATTAAAATCCACACTGAATTCAAATACTTTTGATCGAAACTTGCCTACATTGCTGCACATGCTTATTTTCAATGAGGTAATGAGGTGGGGGGGGGGGGGATCCGGGCGTGAGAATTGTTGGTCAATACGAATCAATCTTACACGATAAGTTTTCTTAATTTTGTTAATCTACAATCATGGTTATAACGAGAATGCTTCTATAGATCCTCATGCAACGAGTTTTTCATTACATTCGACTTTTAGAGGATATAAATTATTCCAAAGATTCATTGTAAACTAAAAAATTATTGCTAATTGCTTTTGCGTCTTTATGTGAAAAGACAATTAAGTGCTATTCACTCCTTTAAAATTTCTCAGGATTGCAAGGCTCTTGAATTTTATTTCAAGATGATGTGATTCAGACTATAAGAATGTAATAGAGTACCGATAAGGAGGCGAAAAAATAATAATATTATTTTGAAGGTGTCTTGTAACCTTACCATAGTTTCGCCATGGACGCAGTGTAGGTGTCCAATTTGCCTTCCTGGGACAATTCCAAGCAGTCATCGACAAAACTCCTCGAGACACATATCTGCGTTTTCAGCTCTGCTAGCTTGTGCTGTATTACCTACAATTTGGAACAAACCTGGGTTGTGTTTCATAAATCTGTGTGTAGATCTACGCACTACTCTACGAACGACTGATGACCCATAAACCTGGGTTGTGTTTCATAAAGCTGCTGTTATAGATCTACGCACTACTCTACGAACGACTGATGACTCATTCCTGCACTCAATGATAACTCCTGTAGCCGAATCGATCCTGGGAAATGGTCGCCAGTCGTTCGTATAGCCGTGCGTAGATCTACGAACAGCTTTATGAAACACAACCCAGGAATCACGACAAATGTGGAAAAAACACTATTTCAACTAAAGATAATTTCATTTTTTTTAATACACGCAGTAGATTTAACCGTGTTTAACCCTAGTATTGGCGATTGTGAGACAAACAAGTAATTTTATTCGTAATATTATCCCGCAACTAATTATAAACAAACTATTATTTATATATCGTTCCTATATATATTGTTTTTCAAGTAATCTTTTTCAAATTAAAGTGACATGGGCGGTGTTTCACCAAGTTACGAAAGACTTCAAGAACGACTTTACGCGCGACTGGTATACCACTTCTTCTGCCGAATGGTGAATAATCTTATGCGTACTACACTCGTAGTCCAGTCTTTCTTAAAGCCATGCGTAACTTTACGAACGATTTGGTAAAACACCGCCCTGTATGGAGGTCAAGAAAATAAGTTTAA
Organism: Temnopleurus reevesii; assembly: GCA_036244855.1. NCBI lineage: Eukaryota > Metazoa > Echinodermata > Echinoidea > Temnopleuroida > Temnopleuridae > Temnopleurus > Temnopleurus reevesii. The sequence goes on along the minus strand of BQKZ01000435.1, from coordinate 69,780 downwards.
ACAACTCATCGCGGACCTCAAATCTACAGTCGTGATATCAATAATATTTCGTTTTATTTTTAATGACAATTTTGACAAACTTCATTTTACAAACCTGGATATTGGCCAAAGTTTTGCCGAATGCCTTGCGTTGCCTGACATAGTTCCTGGTCTCTTCAAACATGAATTCTGCGTGTGATTGAGACTGGTTCGCTATCACCAGTCGTTCCCGAGGAAGCTGCTGCATCAGGCGGTAGAAGCCTTGGTTTTCCCCTCCCAAGATGGCCGACTTCGGCAGTCGAACGTCATCAAAGAATAACTCACAGGTATCCTGTGTGAAGAATATTGCGATTATTTTTTTTTGTCATCAGAACGTTAAAGTATCACTTTAATCAGCCAACATTTTCAACGTGTATATCAGGCGCGTAGCCAGGGTGGCAGAGCTGGCGGTACCCCGTAAAATGTCGAAAACAGTGAATAATTTTGAGAGATTATACATAAAAAACGCAGGAGTTGACGGGTACGCACACGTATTTGGGTAATCGCCGCGTTTCAAGTTATTTGGTTGGCGTACCAGATTGTCCCCATAAAATACATGAAATAGGAGACTTTGAACGTCTTTGTGCCAGCCATTTATCAATCATATACTGCATGATTTGATTTCGTTTTGTCATTAGCATTTCTCAAATAAAGCAGCAATTTCGTTCTTAGACGTACAAAACAAACCAACAAGCAAAAAAGGATTTCAGAAAGAAAGCAATAAGAGAGTTTAATAATACTGTCAAGAAAAGTTATTTGATATATTTGATATATTCATATTTGATATATTTATTTATTTATTTTGTTTCTTTCATTTTTTTTCATAGCAAACAAAACAATTAAATGAACATGAATATATATTAATACATTTTTACGAGAAAAAAAGAAAATGAATGTTTAAGGCATGACATTTACTTAATATAAAGTTTGCAGATTTGCAAGAAAATAAAACGAAAACAGAAAAGGACATGTTGAAGAGCAAACTTTCTTTACATGTATAGTGCTACAATACTATTTTGCGGCAAATTTGTATTATAATTTAACATAATGAGCACAGATGTTGCTTATACCTGTATAGTATTTACACAAAAAAAACACATTAAGATAATATAACAAAACAAAGGAAGTAGGATGAAACGATGAAAAAAATGACGATGATGATGGAGATGATGATGATGAAGATGATGATGGTGGGTTTTTAGTTTGTTTTTGAAGCAGTTTAAGCTATAGGGGTTGTCTTTATATCGGTAGTTCACAGTTTTTACAACTTACCACAGCCTTTTGGCCAACCTTCTCGAGTGGTTTTCCCTTGGTGAAGCCTGGCATACCATCCTCCACCAAGAACAGACTGATTCCATGAGCCTTCTTCTCAGCATTCAAGTCTGTGATGGCTACTACGATCACCACATCGCATAGATAACCATTGGTGATGAAAACCTATTTAATTGGAATAGAGAGCAGAAGACCGATATGACATTTATTATCACAAAGTTAAGACTCCTAGCCTAGAGACCCCTTTAGCGTTTGACCAAACGAATTTATTTCTAAGGACATGCAAATGAATAGATCAATTAGGATGAAAAAAAAACCTAAACAAGGGAAACAAAAACTGTCAATTTAAAATAATTCTTATAAATCTCATAAAGGTATTTATTTTCTTCAATTCTGTGATTTGATCTTGAGAAATCATCGATAAGTGTGTATAAAATTTCAATTTTGTTCTATCCAATGTGTTCCGCAAATAGAAGGTTTTTACTTGACTGACTCTTGTAGGGTCTATATGGCAACATCACAGACAATGCTCTATTGCCAATATATTAAGGGATAATGAGAAGTATGGTATAACTTTTTTTTTTTCCCCTTCCACAGGGTTCTTTATTTTCAAACAAATATGATAATCATACATTATATTCATCAGTTCTTTCTTTACAAGCAGTTAAACAACTTTTAATCATAAATGATGGCAAAGAATTTTTGGACAGGAATCAACACTTTATACCCCGGGTAATTCAACAGGACTAATTTTAGTTACTATATTATCATTATGTTTAAGAAAAAGAATGGTATACATACTAAGAAATTAGGGTACAGTTAGGATCCAAAATCACGCAAAGTCACTAATTCGAACCCCGGCATCCCGCCGGCATCCTCATTATACCCTATGAGGTTCAAAATTAATCCCATGTGATGAAAGCTGGTACGAAGGGTACAACGTTGTACCCTCCCGATTTGAAACTAGTGCAGAATGCAGACCCCACTCTCTATACGTGATCGGAAATGAATGCTGATTTTGTTCTTATTTTACCTTTAGGAACTCTATTTCATACGTAATAGATTTAATTTATTACTATGTTTTTTATTCCGTTGATCCTTACAAGATTCGGAAGAAGGAAAAAAAAAAAACATTAATACATCGATGTTTTGAATAAAGTTTATAAATAGCAGACTAGAAAAGGAACACGTCTTAACCAATGGCGAGCGAGCGAGGCGACAGTGGCTGACCAATCAGGTGGCACTATTTCACGAACAAAGAGGGTCGGTATCGAGGGTCGATATCGAGGGTCGATATTGACTGAGGCGCCGTGGCGTGCGCCTGAAATCCATCTGTTCGGGACAGTCATATAGACTTGGGTTCGTTCCTGCCTGTGGGTTCGAAACCAGGTCGCATACCGTCTTTCGGGTGGAGACGTTAAGATGGCGACCCTCTTTCTCTCTTCTTCTTCTGGCGTAAATATTCAGAATTGAATGATACACGCCTCTAAACTACATCCTTTCCTTTCCTTTTTTGCCAAACGCCAAAGATCTCATTTTGTACCCTAATGGTACAATTTTGCATCCCTGGGGTACAAATGTGTTCCAATAGGGTACAAACTTGTACCCTTGGTTGGGGTACAAAATTGCACCTCACATTTAGGGTTCAAACTTGTACCCCATAGGGTTCACCCGGTGTTACATGGGATTGTACCCCTAGGGGTGCAAAGTTGTACCCTAATTTCTTAGTGTGTAGTGTAAGGAAGCTATTGAGGCGTAGGTCAGGTGTGCTCACACAATAAGGGGTCATTGCAGAAAGAACAGAATAGCACTTTTCTTGTTGTGACACGGTATGGAAATATAATTTCCAATATTTTTGTCATAATTGTAACCGATTGGCATTTTTTTTTAAACGTATCTTCCCTACGTAATATTCCATTAATTTTTCTACTGCTTTAATATTGATTTTACTATTGAAAAATAACACTCACCTTGCTACCATTGAGAATGTAGTCACCTCCATCCTTCCTTGCATTGGTCTTGATACCCTGTAAATCACTGAAAATTGGAAATCATTATATGGTAAATTATCAATAACGCGATATAAACTATTTCCGTAAAATCAAGTCGAACGCCAATTCCATGGTCCTTTGTAATGTTATACAAATCGGACCCGGGTTGTGATTGTTGTGTCCGCACAATTGAATCAATTTTCTATTACCCACTTTATTTTACGGAAATAGTTTATATCGTGTTCAATCAAGTTAACAAATACACAAAGTAAAATTAAACCACAAAATCGATGGTAATCAATGTTCGATAAGTTCGAGGGAGAATGACATTTTAAGAGGTTTCAATTTTTATTGACAACATTATTGTCGATACAAAATTTTTAAAATGTACCTTCCTGCCCCAGGTTCTGTCATAGCAATAGCTCCTATTTTTGTTCCCGCTGTTAGGCCGGGTATGAACTGCTCAATCTGCTCTGGTGTGCCATACTCGGCTATATAAGGCATCATGATATCACTGTGCAGGCCAACTGAGGGGCCAGCGCTGTTCACATATTACCTGAATAGAAAGATATACAGAATATTGAAAGCAAGAACCAGAACAATATCAACTCGTAAAGAGTGCATTTCCAGACTTTTTCGATTTGTCGGTCGGTCAGTCCGAAAATCATACGTCACTGTACAGTACTGACAAAAGCTGAGCTGCTGTTAATTGCTGCTGCTTTTTGTTCTTCTTGTTCTTCCACTACTTTTTCTTTTTTTCTTCTTCTTCTTCTTCTTCTTCTTCTTCTTCTTCTTCTTCTTCTTCTTCTTCTTCTTCCTCCTCCTCCTCCTCCTCCTCCTCCTCTTCTTCTTCTTCTTGCTTTTTTCGAGGGAATGGTGGGACCAGCATGTCAAATCTTAGATCCCACTGCATGAAATCAGAGTGAGGGGCTGCAACTGAAAATATCATACATATTTATACATACTGCTCCTCGTACACCATCGATGACATGAGCTGATCTCCACCGACCCCTCCCATCTCTAGGGGGAAGGATACACCTAGCAATCCAGCTGAGCCTAACTTCTCCCATAGCTCTCGATCAACATGCTTCTTCTTCTCATACCTGCCAAAAAAGCAAAACAAAAAATGTTGATGAATGGGAATATCTCTGACAAAGGTAGCGCAGAACCAAAGTCTGGGGCTTCAACCCCCTACATATTTTTTCATACGTGTAAGCCTATAATTTTATTAGAGTGTGTAAAATGACAATAGAATGACAATAGAAATAGAATGAAATACTAAACAGTTAGAAATATAGTCATAATTATGAGGGCCCACGAATGATCAACTCTTGGAATCAGGAAGTCAGGTTCAAAAAAATTATTTCGGAGGGTATCATTTTTTCCCTTTAAGAAGGTCTTCTCTCTATTAAGCAAACAAAAATAATAAGTCCTCCCTTCCCGTCCCCGACTTGAAAAAAACCAAAAGTGTTCTTTTGAATGATATTGGAACTCAATGCTACCATCAAACAAACAAACCAACAAAAACCCCGAACCGTTGATTATTTATGCTTTTATACCTAGTAAATAATTGTGAAAATACCTGTCTTGATTAGGGGCGACCTCCTCCTGGAAGAACCTTCTAACAGATCTCCTGAACATATCATGTTCCTCACTGAAGATTCGTCTGTTACCTATGTCCAGCATGGAGTCCGATTGGGACAAGTAGGGTCTTGTGCTCTGGTGCCGCTGACATGGTCTTGGAAAGACAAGAAAAATCATGAGAATCAGATTTAAATAAAAAAAGAAAGATAATTTTAACCCCCTTTGAAATGCAATGGGTGAAAAAGCATGCGCACATGCCAATTTACGAATTATTATCACCTTATTCGCACAAAAACATCAAAAAGGTTTGGTCGATATAAAATTGCGTCAGTTTAGGGGCCTGTAACATAAAGATGTATTCAAACTTAAAATAGATATTAATCATAAGACTATGGAGAAACGTGTACAATTGTCAATGTACGGAACCACGGAACATTTTGCACAGTCTGCTATGCATAATAATAATAGTAATAATAATAATAATGGTAATGATAATAATAATAATGATGATAATAATAATAGTAATGATAATAATAATAATGATATTAATAATGATAACAATAATAAAATAATAACAATAATAATAACAATAATAATAATAATAATAATAATAATAATAATAATAATAATAACAATAATCAATAATGATGATGATGATGACAATAATAATGATGAAGATAATCATAATGATGATACTTCTACTAATGATAATGATAATAACAATAATACACAGCATTTGTAGTGCACCTTTGACCTAGCATTATTTGTTCTATGGTGCAGAGGGATAAGAGAGTATACAACATTCTAATTTTAATAGCTTAAGAAAAAAAGCAATTATTTTCCATAGACCTATGTGGGAGTTTATAAAGTTTCGATGGACCCCGGAATTTGACTTTTACTGGAAAAGTCTCAAATGTTGTCTCCGGTGAACAATCCGCGAGGCCTTATCAATTTGGACGGGTTTTACCTGGTGTTTTGTGATACTGGGAGGCAAACTAGGCCAACGGTTCATTCGGACCTTACTCGCAAATACATACGTGCATGATCGAAGTTCAACAACTTCATGACGATGCATTATGATAAAGGTGAAGGTCTATTTTATCTCATGCCGCTATGAAATAGATGAAGTAGAATGAGGTTACAAATTTGGGGAAACAAAGGAAGTGAGAAATGTCTCAAGAAATTATTCCTTTTTTCTATTAGTCCAATTCTTACACGTAGCGAGGGAGATAAATACTAAGGTGGACATGGCCGACTAATAACTGGTCGTCCAAATCTACCTAAGATGTGTGGGTTGATACGTATATATGTTTTAATCGAAGTAGTAAGATAAAACGCATGAGGCTGAGTCTAGTTTGGTCAGAACATGGACATATTAGGTTCATGGTCAGAAACCAAGCAACATATAAAAAGAGCAGATTGGACAATAGAAAAGAAAATTATGAATATATGAATGATATCAAACATTATTTTTTTTTTGTCAAGGGTTAATACGTAAATGACATGTACTTCGGTGCAAGTAGTTTCTGATACTTGAAAAAAATAAACGCGCTAACGCAAAATAATTTTGTCGTCAATAGATGTGCAGATACTTTTATTGAGTCAACCGTTTGAATATTCGTTAGAAACATGTTTTTTATGTGTTAAACCAAATTCTTAAAAACAATATGTTACAAAAAAGTGTGAGTGGGGAACTGTTTGAGATACGTCATGTTGCCAATTCGTAAGAAAAATCACCGTTATGTATTTTTATTCTTGAAACATCCATAACATTGCTTCAAACTTTCATCTGTTTTTCTACTTTTTGATCAAAGTATCGTTTTTTCTTACCAAGACCGAGCGGTTAAAAAGGAATTAATATATTTATTTCAACTGCAAATTATCATAGAAAATGAAGAAAAAAATCGCACTAACAATAGCAGTAAAATATATTTTTTATTCTTTCATTTGATCTAAACATGATAAAATATGATTTAGCAGAAAAATAAAATATTCCATCTTTGTTGTGAATAGCGTTGATCTATAAAGATAAGCCATTTGTTATCCGGTTATATTTTGTTTACCAAACAACATAAACGTTATCTTTTGCTCAATTTGTATATTTTGACATCAACTGGTATGAAACGTTTAAAGTCCAATTAATAAATTAGGGCATGGGAATTTTTTTAAAAGATACAGGCCTGATTCCATTTATTGAGAAGTAGAAATATTCAGTGTACAATTCACGTATCAGTGAGCCAGTACAACATAATCACATAATAATAATTTGATGAATCGTTGAGAGAGTAGTCTATTTCTTTCCGAGATTATAACAAACTGCAAATGGATGAACCCCCTTCCTTGCCGATTTAAGTCTTTGTGGATATTGGATTGCAAAAAAATTGTTTTATTCAAAATAGATATTTCTTTACAACTAAGTATACTGTATGAACAATGATTTGAGTGAAATGCGATATTTCCTTGACCCAGTTTATGTGATTGCGTGGTAGATGTGACAAAAATTCATTTCACACCTCATAAGGTGGTTTGCAACTGGGAGAAATGATGATGATGATGATGATGATGATTTTGATGATGATGATGATGATGATGATGATGATGATGATGATGATGATGATGATGATTTTGATGACGATGATGATGATGATGATGATGATGATGATGATGATGATGATGATGATTTTGATGA
>BQKZ01000435.1:49628-61047 GCA_036244855.1 Temnopleurus reevesii | reverse complement strand
AGGACATGCCAGACGGCCCATTCGTAATATCGGAGAGTACGATCTTTGCATCCATGAACATTAAAATTTGTAACCTTTCCAGCTAGGCTAACCCTTGCTGGCTGCCGGTCTATAAAGATAAGCCATTTGTTATCCTGTTATATTTTGTTTACCAAGCAACATAAACGTTATCTTTTGCTCAATTTGTATATTTTGACATCAACTGGTATGGAACGTTTAAAGTCCAATCAATAAATTAGGGCATGGGAATTTTTTTAAAAGATACAGGCCTGATTCCATTTATTGAGAAGTAGAAATATTCAGTTTACAATTCATGCATCAGTGAGCCAGTACAAGATAATCACATAATAATTATTTGATGAATCGTTGAGAGAGTAGTCTATTTCTTTCCGAGATTATAACAAACTGCAAATGGATGAACCCCCATCCTTGCCGATTTAAATCTTTGTGGATATCAGATTGCAAAAAATTGTTTTATTCAAAACAGATATTTCTTTACAAATATTAAGTATACTGTATGAACAATGATTTGAGTGAAATGCAATATTTCCTTGACCCAGTTGATGTGATTACGTGGTACATGTGACAAAATTCATTTAACACCTCATAAGGTGGTTTGCAACTGGGAGAAATGATGATGATGATGATGATGATGATGATGATGATGATGATGTTAATGATAATGAAAATAATGATAATGATGATAATACTGATAATGATAATAATGATAATAATAATAATAATAATGATAATAATAATAATAATACACTGTAATATAATGATAATGATTAAAAAAATACTGTTATGGTGATGATAATGATAATGACAAAAATAGAAATAACAATGAAAATACTACTACTACTACTTTTAATAATAATAATAACTATAATAACAATGATAAAGATAATAAACAAGCAAATAATGAAAATGACGACATTCAAAATTGAATGTCAAAAAGATGATGGAAAAGTTAGAAAAAGAATTCAAGAATGTCCTGTATTGTGTCGTAAAGGTCCTAGATTTGTCAATCTAAACTTACCGCTGGAAAAAGTGGCTGGCAACACACAACCCTCTCGCTTTCTTGAAACATCCTCGAGTCGTGGCAAATTTCAATAACATTTTTGAAGTCATTATGGAGATGAAATCCCTCTATAAGGACAAGGACGATGCTTGCATATCGCTGGCAAATATGAAAATAACACAGCGTGCGTTATCTATCTATAGCAATTACAATGCCATTCGCGATAACGTTTACAGTAAGTTGCCACACCCTCATGACGCCTGTGGTGATCTTTCGGGTGATTTTCCATTCGCATGTGCAGCGCCCAAACTCTGGAATAAACTACCCTTTGATATACGAAATTCATCCTCACTAAACGCATTCAAATCAAAGCTTAAACATATCTCTTTGACACGCCATTATAATAAGTCTACTTTACCACTCATGTCTTTACTTTAATTAAGAATCTTTAAGCGCAGAAGAATATATTAATATAGTTTCTGCGCTATATAAGTATTAGAATTATTATTATTATTATTATTACTATCTAAGCGTTACAGAAGGCTTTCTAACATGTAAAATCCGTGTTAATTAATCTATTAATTACTATTAAGTACTATTAATCCAAGTTTTCAGAATCTCAATCAAATATTTTCTACTTGTGAGAGATATAATTACATTTATTTCAAAGAAATTGGATCATCAGCCGGTCATAAAGTGTGCGATAGACTCCAGTGTTTCAACAAGTCATTTTTAAAGCTACGCACAACTTTACGTTCGACTGGTATCAATTCTTGCGCTGAATGCGCGCACTATTATGAATTATTACGCACAAGAAGGGGTACCAGTCGAACGTAAAGTCGTGCGTAAAGTCCATTTTATCTTGGTGAAACACTGTGCCTTCATAACATATTCTTGATAGAGCTATTGGATATGATTCCAAAGTACACAAATATTGTTAATCATCAATCAAGTACAATGTCAACTTGTATATGAACACAATTCTTTATTTGGTAAAAAAGCTAGAAACACACGGCTTTACTTAAAAAATGGCGAATAAGAATCGCATCTGGAATACTCTTTCTATCTTATCGGTTGTAGCATTGATTTTGTCATTGTCAGCTATCGATAGCGACTCAGTTGCCGACCACCAACCAGTAGTTGCCACATCTACAGCAACATTCTACGGAAAGCGGTATGACGTGAGGACAAACCGGGTGCCTGGATTTGAACGGTCCGTCAATGTCTACTCACAGATCCCGTACGCGGAGCCGCCGGTTGGTGAGCTTCGCTTTGCCCGTCCTGTTCCCAAGACTATTGAAGGAGACTTTGATGCAACGAGGGACCCAGTTGCTTGCTCGCAAGTTAAAACTATCATGGAGTTCAATCTCCCATTTTCAGAAGATTGTCTACTTCTAGATGTAGCTGTTCCGCAACCTAAGGTACATCCTCTACTCTTAATTCATATATGTATAATATGCTTTGAATACTTTGTAATTGCCAACTCACACCTTTGCGTTTTAGCTTACGTCTGCCTGGCGTTTCTTTTTAATTAAAAAACGCTCCCAAGTCATAAGCGGATCAGACGGTGGACTGATGTTGGCTTGCCCTCAAGGGGAGTACGCCGAACGTCAGTCCATCGTATGTCCTGCGTCTTTGTCCCTCTAGGGTGGGAGCGTTTTTTATTAAAAAAAAAACGCCTGGCCGACGCAGGCTAACAACGCAAAGGTGTGAGTCGGCATTAAAGCTGAATTTTCATGAATGCATTATCCCCTCCCTCATACCCTGAAGATACGATACTCATTCGCTACTGCTCATTCGTCACCAATCCTTTACACACTACGTGAGATTTCACATTGAACTCTGAAACCTACTCTAAAAAACATAAAAAATTGTGTCTTTATGTTATATGTAATATGAAATTAATGGGCACATTAGAAATATTGATGTATATAAATTCAAACCATGCAAAATTGAACTTTTTAAATAGGTGGATTACTTTATCATATGACTAAAATGACGATCTCTTTTCTTTCCTTTTACCACAGCCCGACAAAGCAGCGGTCATGGTGTGGATCCACGGAGGTGGTTATCATATTGGAGCTCCTAGGCAAAGTATGAAGGACACATTGTTCTTGGCTGCCAAAGGCGATATCATCCTCGTCTCCATTAACTACCGTCTAGGAATATTCGGCGTTATGACCACTGGTAATGAAAACATTGCTGCAGAACTATCATTTACTCCTAACATCCTGTTTTTCTGGTTATTGCTCTCTAAAGGACCCAAAGAATATTTTAGCAAAGATTGCAACAAGCAACTCTGATTTTCACGCCATATGACGATCATCAGGCAGCAAGCCTTGCCGGATGATTGCAGATGACGTGAAACTCAGAGTTGCAAGTTTCGTTATTTGTTGTCTTTATCAAATGGACACACACATAAAATATTGTATGTGTATGTTTTTTTATTGACATAAATTTAATTTCCGGTGAATATTGACATGGCAAATTTGATGGATTCTAATTCCCCAAATTGTACTATTCTATCTTATTTTGCAATTCTTCAATGTTTACGAAAACAAGAAATGACCAGGAACACCTTTTTTCATACTTCGTTCCTATTCAGCCTGATCATTTCTATTTAAAAGATATGGTAAATTATATTATCACAAACTTGTTTCCATTTTTTAAGTATTGTCACTTTTTGCCATGTGCTTATGACATTCAGGAGACGAATCAATGCCCGCTAATCTTGGACTCCTGGACCAGCATTTGGCGTTGCTCTGGGTGCAAGAAAACATTGCTGGTAAGTGAAATAATCGGTAAAGAGGATTTCGTCCATGCTTATTTCCAAGACATTCATTTTCTTTTATGTTAATTTGTATTCTGTCAGTAGCAATCAATAAAAGATAGCAAGAGTTTCTCTGATTCCAAGTGAATAATGATAATAATAATAATAATAATAATGATAATAATAATAATAATAATGTGATAATGGTGGTTTCTTTTTGAAGCGCACATGTCCGTCAGCAATGACGCTCATGGCGCTGTACATCAAATATTAGATACATTACAATGAACAATAACGATGACACAATCTACATAATAATAAAAGTACAATACATGATTTATAAGATGTAAGCTTCCTCTGGTTACAAAAATCATAGTTGATTTATCTGTAGAAGTGGCGTATAGTGAATAAGGGAGGAGCGTGATGTGGAGCTGCCAAGTAGTAGCGCCCGCACACAACACAGTATTCTTGGTAACGAAACTTGCAGGGGATTTACCTGATTTTAACTTGATACTTTTGGAGGTGAGATCGTAAGTTTGAAAGGTGAGATATAAAGTGAACGATTATAAATCCCTTGAGTAGATGATCATTATTCTGTTATGAGTATTATCATCACATATCACTTTTAACTACATGCTGAAATCAGAGAGGAGTATGACTATTAAGCTTCTTATATCACAAAATATTAAAAGACAATGAATCGGGGCGTCGTTCATACACCACAAACGGGGAAATGTGGATCCCATTTAAAGTCCTCATTATATGCATGTATTTTTTTTTCTGTTATAGTAATAATACCCAACTTTCCAGTTTGTAATCATGATATTTGTCGAATAAATGCATTATTAACTATGCAGCATTTGGTGGAGATCCTAACCGGGTGACGATTTTTGGTGAGAGTGCAGGGTCAGCGAGTGTCAACCTCCATCTACTGTCACCAATGAGTGCTGGGCTCTTCAATGGTGCGATCATGCAGGTATAATGTTGTATATCAAATCAAAATTGCAAACATCTTTGATTTTGTCAATTTCACTGAGGGGGTTTACCGTATTAAATCCGTCGGAGTCGTTGATTATATGGAACACAACAAATTCATGTGCATTCACCTGTCCCATACGACACTATTTATTATATACTGGCATTGATTGGAGAAAACGTCACCAAGAGCGTTTTGCTAGAACACTGGTGAGATGATTTATCTAGTTTTGTTGTACTTCAAATTAAAGCTTTCTTTTGAAATCCCCTTACAAAGAAAAACAATATGATTGAAAAGGAAAATATTATGGAAAAGAGTTTATACGATAAGCACCGCTCATTCACGATATTTAGGAGGGAGGGGGATCATTTCACACTGTGTAACGCTGTGGTTTAAATCAGGATGCATTCACACTGTACGAATTTCTGCTAAGCTATATGAGTTGAAAATAATTGGAAGTGTTAAATAAATGATAGATATTCTATCACACAGCAGATATTGTAGATTGAAGCAAACCTATTTTCAAAGATTAAAGCTCAAAAGGTGCCTATACCGTCGGGAAAAAAATCCAATTCAAATTCAGTCGTAACGAATAAAAATCGTCATATGCATTTCTGATATATTCTATTCTCGGTTAATCCTATAAATAGAGTGGTTCTCTAGCAATGTGGACACACCAGCCTCTTGAAACGAACGTTGCCCTAACGAAGGCCTTTGCAAAAGAAGTAGGCTGTGACGACACCACTTCGGCAAAACTTGTCGAATGTCTACGAGGAAAGCCGGTTGAAGACTTGATAGCGGTCCAGCAAAATGTAAGTAATTTTTTTTCACGTATTTCCCAAACGGTCAGATGTAGGGGCACCAAATTATAGCAAAAGGTGCTTAAACTTCAAGTGACCATTGAGGTCTTCAAATCCTGCATGTTAACTATACGACTAAAAATAAACCCTTTCAAAATGTTGAGGAATCTGTTGGTAATAGTATTAACCTTTCAGACAACAGTGAGATGCAAAATTATATGCAACAATTTCAGAATTTTGTTCATCATTGGTCAACATTATTTTGTTTTCACATCCAGGTGACATACGAGCTTGTCCGTTACATGGCCCTTCCGGTCACAGACGGCGTATTCCTGCCCAAGGACCCGTTTGTATTGGCGGCTGAAGGTGCCTTCAAACAGGTCAACGTCATCTCCGGATGCCTATCTGAAGAAGCTAACATGGCCATCTTGCCCATATTCCATCGGCAACCGATCAATGAGGAGGCCTTCAGATCCTATATGCCCGCCATGATGATATCAGATCCACTGAACCAGGATTTGGTGGCCCTTGTCTTTGGGTCAGAAGAAATGGTACGTCCTAACCTATATTGTATGAGATGCCCAAAGGGACATTTCGTCCGACATTCTGTCATTGTTTTCTGTATTTCCCTCTCTGACTCTTATTTGAATAAGAATTTGAAATAATATGATGATAAAGAGGATATGTTAGCTCAACTGTCGACTACGAAACTAAATAGACTCAAAATTTAGCTAAATTCAAAGTTTTATAGAAGTCGCTTGGTTATCTTTGTGACGTTGTGAAAATTAAGAAATCTTTAAGGACTCACAAGAAATTGTTTAACCTGACTGTCTTTTTTTTTAATTGTATTTAATTGTACCTGTTTCCAGCCTCCATGTAGTCTCCTTAATTCTTAATATCTCCACGAAACGTCGTCATGGAGACCAGAATAGTTGATGAGAGGTGGCTCTTGACCATTTGGCTACACAGCGTGCTGATTACCTTGCTATAATGAAGTAAGTTGATCTAACGGCCCCTTCACATCGTTTTCAATATTTTTAGACATCTGCTGGGCGAGATCGTCAGTCACAATGCTGGAGACGTCTCCACAACTTTAACGACAGATAAGTTGCAGACGTGTCGCTCAGACGGCCTTTAAAAGCTCAACAATTACAACTTTGCGTTTATAGTCGACATTTACCGAGCTTCATGTAATATGAAAGATGCTCTGTGAAAGCAGTAATGCGGAGGAAAGGCGTTTAGCTGAGGCTATCCCTTGCATACGTAAAGCACCAGACGAACGCTTTCAACGTCGGTCAAGCGTATGCTCTCCAAATTTCTGCGTTCGCGGAGTGTCTACCAATGCAAAGTAAATGAACGCTGGGCAAAAGGAAATGTGTAATTGATCATTTGACGGATTTCAGTTGCTATTTATTCGGTAGAAATTTCTTGGCGTTTGGTAAGATACTCCTTCATGGTTTGTTTATGAGCTCACTCACTGAGTATACGGTCCATGTTATGTATTCAAAATTTCTCAAATATTCTTTACAGTTCAGTAAGCCTAGATCGGAGAGGGACTACACTGATGTGATCGCAGGAATCACTGGGTACAGCGTGTTTCAATGTCCAACATTCGACCTGTTTCCTCTGCTAGCCCAGGCTGGAAGGACACTCTACTCATATGTCATGACACATCGACCTAGTCACTCTATGTGGGGCACGAAATACACCGGTCTTGGCCCGACTCATGGGGAGGATATCCCGTATGTCTTTGGAGGACCGTTCATGTATGATGGCGATGAAGATGAGGGATACGATTACAACCTGATAGGAAAGTTCGAAGATAAGGAGGTTGACTTGGCACTTCAGATGATTGAGTATTGGTCCAATTTTGCAAAGACTGGGTATGTGAATCTACTGCCAGAAGTGTTCTTTGAGTTTCTCGTCATTTAATTCTTGCTCATAATAAGGGGAGGATTCTATTTAAGGTTCTTTGCCCAAAATTATTAAGCTAACTAGACTGAAAGAATCAAATAATGTGTAATCATCGTCTTGCGGTCCCTAACGGCCCTAACCAAAGTACCAACGATCAAAGATGACCGAATTGCATGCATTCTAAGAGTTTGCCTTGAGAATTTGTTAAAAATCATACGAATCGATCAGTCTCAACCAAACTGTGTCCTATCAATTGTAAACGACTAATGCACACTGAGAATAGAATATTCAATCATGCACCTTTAAAGAAGCTTGTTGATTTCACACTGGGCGCACATTTAAAGGTGCACACTGATGTCATATTGTACAAACCTTCAAAGAAAAAAGTTAATGCATTTGACTTGAGTATTAGTCAAAGATTATACGCTCAACGAAATATCCAAAATCAATTGTATACAACTAATGCACAATACGATAGAAGATGTTTGTGCACATTGATTTTAAATTTAAAGATGTAAAGTAATATCACAATGGTCACACCTTTAAAAGTGTAAAATGATAAGGATTACACCTTCTGTGTTAATGTTCAAGAAGCAAGAAAATGTGCCACTTTCCATCTTAGTAATTTCGAAAACTGCTTTTCACTTTTTTGTACATATATTTAGGTACTGCATTCTTTATATTCTAAATGTCATATAATTTATATTCTAAATAATATAGATCACTTTAATATTTTTTTCAACAGTGATCCAAACTTATCATCCGTTGATTCGTTTCCTAAGTCCAAGTATCAACCCTGGCCTAAATTCACAACCACTGGCTCGGAATATAAAGAGTTAAATCTAAATCTTGAGAACCACTCTGGAAACCCGTTTGCCAAGGAATGCCACTTCCTGAAGAATGTCTTACCAAAGCTTCTGGGAAATAGAGGTAAGATGATTGGAAGCACATTAATGACGAGGTATCTCTTGTATAGGCCTACTGCAAAAGGATATGTTAAAAAATGTTGTTTACAGATTTTCTAAGGGGGGAATTTTCGTTTTATCAATTAACGACGTTGGTAATATCCGCTCATGTAATCTTCTTCTGTGGTTTTAAATTTCCTGCATTTGTAAATCAAATTGATTTGTCTAATCATCCATATTTCATACGTTTTAAGTATATTGAATTGTGTTTTAGAAACTTTCTCCTCTGTTACACAGTAAACTTTCAGTGGTTCGATGGCAAAGCGTGACAAATAAATATTTTACCACCTTCAAAGCAGAAATGGATACTTATAATAATTGAATGAAGTTAATAGCTTTTATCAATTTCATTACAGTATTTCTGTAATGAAATTTGATAGGACATTGCCAAAACCATATAACTAATACTTCTATGTATCGTAATTTCTGTGTAGATAGATAAATTGTATATTCAATTCAATTAAATTCACAATAACATTTATTTTTCCCTTCAAGTAAATCAGTGATGTACAGTGTAGCAATTTACAATTGTAATCAAATAATATGATAATTAGAACATGCATCATTAAGGTACGTAAACAAATTGAAGGAAAAGGGCGCAGATCCAGAAGCAGAGCTTGTGTTGGATGCGCCGACAGATACAACAACAACAAAGAAAATACAATACATATACAATACATACTTTATATAATTAAAAAAGAGAACAATAAGAGAGGGAGTATAGGACAGAGGGAAAGAAGGCTGCAACAGTCGATCAGAAATACAAGATATACATAATATAAAATCGCTTTTTGGGAAACACATCCTACATAATAATACTCGCCATGGGTTCGATCACTATATAAGAAAAAACACAGAAGAGTTGGGTATTTTCAGATTTATGATCCATAACTAGAGATAAGGATTTTTTAAGTTTCCAAGTGAAGCTAGATACTGACAAAGATATTTTAAGGGGTTTGGGTAAATTATTCCAATGTTTAGGACCAGATAAACGGATATTGTTTTGAAAGATACGTTTGTGAAGGTGAGGAATAAATATTTCGTCCCCTGACCTGGTACTGTATTTATGACGGCCGGATATGATCATCATATCAAATCAATGAATACATTAATTTGAATGAACTATTTAATTGTTTTGTTCTGTTTTCAGCTGAGCTCGAACACTTGAAATCTTTGATGGAGGAGACATAAAGTGGTAAAATCAGAAGAGGAGCAATATTCATACGGTATCCTTCGACAACACCGTCAGAAATTCGCAATCATAAACCGTCAGAATGATCTTACGATGTTATTTTAACCCATGAACATGATATAATTTATTTCCGAAAAATCAAGTCGAACGCCAATCGAATGCTCCTTTGTAATGCTATTAAAATTGGAACCGGTTAGTTATTGTTTTTGTTTTGTTCGGGGGTGTCAAATCAAATGTTACAGGGTCATTTGTATATAGGGTTGTTTTGGACGTAGGTTATACTAGATTTTGAGTAAATAAACACATCCGGCCAAGCAAACCCGGAGCGATGCGCGCCCACGCTTCGCGGGGGAAGGACGCTCAGTCGCTCACTCCCACTGGTCAGTTTACAATTTGGGTAGGCCTGACTTTAGCTGTGTATTTACGAGATCTGGGCAAATTCTCCACCAGAGCGCAGGCGTGTTTTAGGATTGATGAATCGATAAGTAATCTAGGCTAAACCAATGACAAAAGACTAAATTATACAACTCTATTACTTTTGCTCTGGTTTTTCTTTCTATTATAGTTTATATAAGTATAACCGAGTAGTTTCATATCTTCTGTAGATAACATATCTGACGGAGTAAGAGCACATGAATGAAAGAATGAATTTATTCACACCAATCAGAACAGGAATGCACAGTACAAATATTACAAAAAGGAAACATAATGAATACCTGAGAATGACAGGCTTGGGACCCCAAAGAAGCAGAGCTTGTAATCAGGGGCCCCTGCTATATCTAATATTGTTACAATCAAATATAGAACAATTATGGATTGCTGAACTATATTTACAAGGTATTTGCAACAATCACTAAACACAAGCACACGTTTAAATAACAACCGGGGGGGGGGGGGGGTAGTAAGTAAAAAAAAAATACATTTAGAAAATGGGTATTGGATATGTGTTGTTGAGTTGCATCGTCTTTCCCCCTAAAAGCCGTTCAAGAATATCACAAGAATATCACAATCACAAATATCACAAATATCACAGTCTGGGCCAAGACTGTGGAATAGCTTCCCCCACTTTATCAGGAGAGCAGAGACACAATCAACCTTTGAGTCCTACCTAAAAAACCTATCTTTTCCCCACTCCCTTGTCGTCCCAAGAACAACCACATCATACCACCGTTGGGAGTTTTTGGACTGAAAGATAAACCATAGCACTGACATTGAAATCTGTGAGACATTATTTTGAGTAATTCGAGCGCCATGAGCGCCCAATTGAGGCGGAGACCGGCGCTATACAAGAGACCATCATCATCATCACAACTTTTTTCTTGCAGATCAAAAATAAGAAAAAGACGTTCCAAAGCATGCAGTTTTTCCTTGTCAAGGACAAAAAATTTCTATTCCAAAGGTCAAATCTGTCATTTTGGTCAAGTGTTCCCATTCCCCCTATTTTTCAGTGTATTTCCTTGTAGATGGCGATGCCCTCTATCATTTTTTTTTCAGTGGGACTTGCCTACCACTTGGCCAGGTATTCCTGCCCCCCCCCCCTGGTATCATATGTACTGTATTAAGTTTGATAGTTTAAGTTAAAATTGAATCAATTTTACTTGGGCATGGTAAGGAGAGTATATCAAACTTCCATTTGTATTTGTGTATTTTAACGTGGGTACACAATAAGAATTTAGGGTACAACTTTGCACCCCTAGGGGTACAATCCCATGTAACACCGGGTGAACCCTATGGGGTACAAGTTTGAACCCTAAATGTGAGGTGCAATTTTGTACCCCAAC
>BQKZ01000435.1:29065-43298 GCA_036244855.1 Temnopleurus reevesii | reverse complement strand
CACACCTCCCCCTCTCTTACTCTCCCAACTCCATCCAATATAAGACACACACACACCTCCCCCTCTCTTACTCTCCCAACTCCATCCAATATAAGACACACGCACACCTCCCCCTCTCTTACTCTCCCAACTCCATCCACTATAAAAACACAAACACACACCTCCCCCTCTTTTACTCCCCGACCTCTATCCCTGCCAAACACACATTTTGATCCCTATCATACTCCCCATTTTCCCATGTTAAACACATGTCTACCCCCTCATGCTTCCCCATTTCCTCTAACATGCCTATGTCTCTTTCTCTTACTCTCCCTTACTCCATTTTTATTTCTTTTTCTCTGTCCCACCCCGTTTCATTCTCTATCGATCCCCTCTCCGGTGCCCCTCATCCTGACTTGTTATGTCTTCAATTTTTACTAAATACCAACACATGCACCATCACGCAATATTGATTGTTACATATTCATATTTTAATAAGCATAATTTATATTTCATAATTTACATTCTGTACAAAAGGCAATCTTTTAAGATTGAAAAGAGCCAAAAGATAATAAAATATTATAAAAACTTGGACCATAGATGTCTGAGAAAATTGGCTGTTCATTGCATTTGTATTACAAAGTAGTGGAGCAGGATTGTATCACCACTTAACTGGTATGTATATCATCTTTTTAGAAAAAAAAAACAATCGCCAAATGCATTCTATTTTCAACATGTAATCTTGCTCCTGAAACATGCAAGCATATTTTAGCTAAAAAGAGTAAGAAACAGAAACCAATCTTCCTCAAAGACATGTTCTGAGATTCTTGCAACCTACATTTGAATTCAATGTTTACAATTCAAATAAAATCAATCCCACCGTGAAAACAGATATAAATATTTGTAGCTTTTCACCATACTGAATCACAGTTATCAAGATTGCTTTAAGTATGATGAAAACTTTGCATGGACTTGTAGAAAACAAGGCACTTTTGAGAGCAAACCAGTATACAACAGAAATGTCACTCCCTACAGATTTGTGTATGAATTTCCATTCTATTTTGCTGTATCAAGTGCAAACATTTTTTTCTTCAACATCATGAGCAGAAAGATCCAACACATACAAGCAATCAAAGACAATTAGCTCTTTTGTATAAATACAGCATAATCTAAAAGTAATGTAAGTGTCAAAATAAAGACCCGAAGGACAACGGACGGATGAATTCCCAATACTAGGGTTGCATAAAATTTTTCTGCCTCTGAATAAATTTGACAAAGTCTACATCTTATGAAATGCTTACTTTAGTGAATTAAATCAATCAAATAATTGAAATATCCAGGGATCAAAAGATTTGTATTGTTTTATAATCTCAACTTTCTGGACTGTTGGCTCCACACAAAAGAATACCTTGGTTTAAAGAGGTATTAATCTTCAATGCAACTCCTGTGATTCTGTAAATGTGCTTCTGTAAGTATTCAACTGGATGTAGAAGTGAAAATTTGAGTGATGAACAAATCGACCAGTCCGAAAAATATTATTCCGTTTATGTCAATATTCATATCCAAGTTGAAAGAACCATCTTGAAAGGGCTGCCATATTCTGTTCATGACTAAATGTTCAGGCATGTTCATGAACCAAATATTTAACCCAAGTATATATCAATCAGTTTGTGATTGCTACCAAAGTTCGATCTCAATATGTTCTGCCATCCTATGTAAAGAAATATGCCATCTCTTCCTCTTCTTTGTTTGCTTTCTCCTTGGACCGGTCCACTTTGCGCTTTGTCTGAGGTGGTTCTGATCGGTACACCAACTTTCGTCCAGTCTGCAATAAACAAAAATGAAGAGAATTGATAATTGCACCAGTAAGAGTGGGAGGGGGTTTCTATTCAGTAGAGACTGCTTAATCACACTCAAACACACACAAAAAAAACCCAAAAGTGATTGCATATTCAAACAGGTTGCTATATGAACCATTAAAACATTGTTGAAATGTGATTCAAAGTGTCTTTGTTCAAGAAAGAGACTTGTGGGAGTGTTTAGTCATGAGATCCCAGCCCAAAATCAAACCTATGACCTTAAAGCTATGTTCAAACCTCTGCAATACCATGTCTTGATCTATTAAATTGCACAGCAAACTATTATAAATTGCTGAAGAGCTTAAGAACACTTTAAACTTTACGTCAGATTGATAAAACTTAATGCGATAAATAAATCATGGCTTTATTCTGATTCCTCTCATTCCCATTGACCTGGTAAACAAATGAAAAAAATAAAAAATAAAACATTTGGCTGGGTAAATAAGAATTTTAATTTTTCTATACCGATTGATTTTTTTCTAATCTTGTTCTTTTTACATGACAGTACTTATGAGACCTAATTTCGTCTACCAGAGCAATTGTGACAAGTAAAATGAGACTGAGGTTTATTATATTGCCTGTAACATACCTTTTTCTTCGGATCTGCCTGTGCCCTCTCCAACGCTCTCCTGACCCTCTCCTCCTGGTGGATCCTCTGGGCTTCTAGCTTCTCCTCCCGGAGCCTCAGACGTCGCTCCTTCTCCTTGGCCTTTTCGGCAGCCTCCACCTTCTCTGGAGGCATGGTCTCTATGCTCTCAAACAGCTCCTCTAGCTTGTTCTCTATGTTTGTCATCATCTGCAGAGTGCTGTTTGGAGTAATGAGAATATTCATAGAGATGATTACAATTTCGGTATTGCCAAAATGCAAAATTATCTGGATGTGGCTTTACCCAAGAGATTTTCTTCCACTTCCGGTGCATGACAGCTTCGCAACCAGTACCGATAATCGGTATTAGTTGAAATACAGAAAACAATCAAAGCTTGAAAAATATTCACACTAAAATAAAGAAAGAAATTACTATAAAAGAGAACAATATGGACAAGTGGATGAAGCCTCAGTTCACAGAAATCAGATTACTCTGAAATCTGTGAGCTGAAGCTATGGCAACTGGAAATGAATTGGTCCCATAGCTTTCCCACAATGCATTGTAACCACAGGTTAATCGTAGCATCCGGGTGCTTTATGCATACTGGCAATAGCGAGAATTATAACAACAACGGAAACAGTAGTGCATATTGTAATAGTTGGAGAATCAAAGGCTAGGTTTCAGATGCCCTAGAGACTGACATCGGTATGCTGCTTGATTTTTATTACATATTGCAGTGAAGAACGAGCAGGTTGATTTAAATTTGTATGACATGGTTTAAACAAAATGTAGTGAAAACTCACAATTATTGAGGTTTTTAAATTAACATTTCATACAAGTCAACATTCATTCCAATGGTAAATGGAACGGCTTATTTTAGGACAGAATTAGAGCTTTACTTGAATTCTTACCTAATGTTTGCTTCATTGTCACCAATACAATTGCCATAGACCTCTTCTACTTTGTTGTTCAAAGTATCCAACATGGCTTCCTGTGAATGATGAACGAATAGGAAAAATTACAAATTTTATCAAACCTCTTTGGCATGGATGTGAATCAAATTCATAATCCAACTCATCAATGAAGGCCACCTTTGTGATAATTTCCTCTCATCAAAAATAGTGAATAGAATTCCTGTCAGATCTATGCCTACCTGTACCTTATCCATGTGAAAATAAAGTAAAGGAGAAAATGACTGACAAAAATGTATCTCAACAAATACAATTTCACAAATGAACTTTAAAATGTATTGATGTTGCTATTTATTTTGAGAAGATTTTCTTATCTTACTTAAAAAAAACACCTTATTTTGCATCCCATTCTATCAGTGTCTTATTCAGAGCATACTAATTCACAATGTGTTCCATATTTACATCTTAAATTATTCTTTAAGTTAGGGTTAGAAACTTTCATTTGATAATAACTGGCATATAACAAGTGCACACACACTTGAAACAAGTAAAAAGCATATTCATCCCCATATAAGCAATTAATCATCTTTTTTTTTTTAAATCTATGGTTATAAAACTTTCAATTCAATGTGAAAATTGGGGTAGAATATTTTTTTTTGTAATTGAAAAGATAAATACAAGTAACTTTTGGTGAATGTCATTCAATATGAGTGCAAGACGAATGTATATGTCTCCTAGCAGACAGTTGATAGACAAAGGTACCCAATACATATGAACAAATTTGTCTTCATGACATCTGCATGCACACAAGTGACAGAAAAAATGTTACTTTTTCCATGCAATTTTGAAGAGATAAAAAATATGTTCTAAACACATGGTTTATTTTTAAAACAAATATGATTATAATTATTCTTCTATAATACTTATTGGCTCTATTGAAAAAAAAAAAAAACTCTTCAGATGCAGCATTATCATTCTGGCATCATCAACAGGTTATATGACGTAAAGCATCCAAGCGATTAATCTATGTGTGGTACCCATTCACATCACTATCTTTATTGTAGCAGATAATGAATAGATATTTTCTTCAGGAAATTAGTGCCATAGCTTAAAGTTTAACCCAAGTCCCTCTCATGAAATGATGTCTCCATTACTAATCCATGATGCATTAGTCTGTTTTATGGGTGGAAATTTTGTTCGCTTTCACTTCCAAACCAATCAATTACGAAGCATGACAGTGTGTTGAACTTTTCATTTACTTAAAACATGCAATGACACCCGTTAAAGAAGTAGAGTACCGATGCCCAATTTCTACTAAGCCCATGCAGAGATCAAAATGATTAAAAAAAGACTACCCAATGAAATGATAAAAACACTGACCAATGAAAGAAATTGTAATTCAATTATTACATGCAGCTCTCAGTCCTGGTATGAATAATGCTATAGGATTTTGTTTAATGTTTCAAGTGATGGCACCAATAAGACTTAAAAACAAAGCAATGATAAAAGGATAAAAATTGAAATACTGGTAATGAATGCGTATCATGAGCTGCAGAGAAAAATAGATGAGAAAAGCAGCATTTTCCTCCCCATGAATTATGAATTTTCCTGATTTCTTGCCTTTTCAACATAAAAAGAATGTGCATTCATAACTCTTAAGAAATAACAATAAATTCATGAGCAAATGTGTAAAGATTTAAATGGAGAGTACCTTTCAAGTATGGTCATTTCAAATAGCTGCTAATGACTAAAGTCTCATAATTCAAAGCAAAAATGAGTGAAAAAAGAAGGGGGAGTGAGAGAAAAAGATGGGGGAAGGAAAAACAAAGAAAAGCAGACACGTCAGGAGTCATCTCATGATACATTGAATAAAAATCAATGGTCTTGAAGTTTATGAATGAAATAGCCCTATGCTCTATAACACACAGTGTGTCCAAGATACCAACAGAGAAAGTAGCAAATGGGACTGTGCTGACTTATGAATAAAGCATGCAATTTCTGTAGTCCCAAGCTGTACAGAATAGAATGGATGCAGATCTATGAACCCCGATCTCTTACGGTTGCAGGTTGGGAATCTATAGTTTCACTTGCTGCTAATTTCTTGCCAGTACCAGTTGGTTTCTGTTGAAAAATTCACACCTCATCAACACAAAGGACTATTGTACATGTTGCAAATGTCTCAAGTTAACACAATGATAACAAAACAAATAAACAAAGAAAGATAAACAACAAAACAAAACAAAATTGATCCTGACAATGTAACAAATCCCCATCTTCTTCAGGTATGAAACAAAATGAAAATAAAATCATATTAATAAAATGTATATTGGGAGTAACGGATAAAAAAAGAACAGATTTAATCAGGCACAAATCAGTCTCTTCAGTTAACAAATGAAACAGTACTTGGCAAGATGTTTGTAAAGTATAGTCTTATCATTCTTTTTTTATTTTTACAAACAGCTTAAAATTTCATGAAATATATACCTTGAATCATATCCTGATTCAGAGGTGAAAAAATAATTTGACTAGTAAAAGTATAAATGGAGGAAAGAAAATAAACTGGCTGCGTTAATTAATAGACACAAACTTTCATTAGAATACAGCAAAGATTTAAACTTTAGAATTCTAGTTACATCACAAAGACACAAAAACAAGTCAATCTGGTAACTTATCAGAAAGTTACATACATGGGGCTACACATGATGTAAGTCTTTACTGGCAACAAATGATATTTATAGAAAGACATCGCGTTCTGCCGCTTTAAAGTTGCATATGCAGATATTGACACTGACACATCTGGTAGGATTACACTAGCACATAAAAATGACATTCTTACCTGATCTTCGGCCTTGAATTCACCAAAAGAAAACATCCTGAAATTACAACAAAAAAAAAGAATTAAAGGTACAATTACAGCACTACTTTTTCATTAAAATATCATAAGATTACAAAATAAATGAGCAAGAGGGAAAGATGAAGGGCATTGTCATTGCACTCATTTAATGCTGATTTCACAGCAGATTCCACTGTACTGTCTATCAGACACAACTGGTGAAACATGTCAAGAATGTCATTTATGTGTGCTATTTTCAGATAATTCATGAAAAGTAGCATGTCTTGCACTGAATATTGGAGAAAGTTTGAGACACATCTAGGATTGTGTTGTATTACTAGAAATTAAATCAGATTCAGAGAGATTAATTGGTCCAATACAAATTTATATAAAATTACAATTTATAACTTTTGTGACTTATTGAGATTATTGAAATTAAGAGTATTTATATATAACTTACTTTGATTTATGCTCTAAATCTTTTGCCTTCTCCTCCTCTCTGTCGATGGCATCCTTTAACATATCAATCTGCTGCTTCAGAATCTCAGTTTCTCGGTCCCTGGAATAAAACAAATGCATCATTGCTTCATTTGACAAAAATTCTAAATAACATGGAACCAATTTTTGGAGCATGGGAAATACATGAAACTGTGAAGGGTTTAGATGCTTGTTAGGTTGGTACCATGACAGCGTAATGAGACATGTTTACATAAAAAAAACTTTTGTTCCCTCCCAGAGATGCCAACCGTTCCTGATCAAATGCATGAGGCAAAATTAGAATGTGCAAAAAATGAAATACATTGTACCTGAACAAAAAAAAGAAGAGAAATCATAACAATGATCGAACTCTCAACCATTCACTTGAAAGCCTTGAATTCATATGAGAAAACACCTCATTCATATACCGGAACGTTTAGCATCTGTGCCCTTCCTTAGGGATCACATAACAGTAATATCTACTCTTTCATATATTTACAAGTTCACCTATAGTTGGGAAACTTATTTAATTTGAAAACTCTAGATCATGATGGATATGATTTGGAACTACCCAAGCAGAATTACCCAAATTTAATAACCTCTTTACCCAGACCTGTGTACATTGCTCGTCACTTCTATCCATCCATCAACTTTGGCTACATTCAAAATGATTTTCATATTACAAATTGTTTGTTAATCTACTTCATATGTCCGTGCAATGAAAACAACATTTTTTTTACTCACATTCTAGCCTCTGTGGTTGAGATGGTCTGTTTTATCTCCTCTAAGTTCTCCTCTGTTTCCTGACTGTTCTGGATCAAAGACAGATTCTGTTCTTCCAGATCAGCAAAGATGTCCAGGAGCTGCTGAGGATCTGAGAAGAACAGCTCTGGCTCCTGAAATTTCATAGAGAACAAAATTTATCCCATATTAGAGCCTGTTGTTTCAAACTCATACTTGGTAACAACTTTGACATTATTTGTAATTCCTGAAGGATCCTTGATGCTGATTGACTCTTTTATCCCATTGCAATTATAGTTACCATTAATGACAAGGTTGTTATCGATGGATGGTCTAATGCAAGGGCCCATGGAGTATAACAATCAAATGTGTCAAATATGAAACTCTGTTAAAAACAGAAAACAAAGGAGTAAATGGATTGGATGATCATGCTACTTTACTACTGTGAGGTCCTAGAAATGACAGAGTTCCATAGCATGCAGACATCTTAAGAATCAGACAATAGAAAATATGCCCTATCCATCAACCTATGACAGAAAATTCTACTAATACTACAATTTTTTTTTACAAAAATAGAATGTACTTTGCCATCAGAAATAGGGTGCCTGTGTAAATTCTTATGATTGTTTTTCATTATAGGACTTGTGGAATCTGGTATCCAACATTGTGCACAAGAGCATTATCAGATTTAAACAAGCAATTTCATATCCGTTGTAGTTCATTAGGAAAAGTTGATTAAAATTATTGTTTAATGCATGCCTTGTCAGAAGAGAAGACTGTGCAGAAATGAACATTGTAATTTACAACTGATTTGCAGTTGATCTGCAATTGATGACAAGTTTCTAGCAACATCCCCTTTGACTGGTGCTGAGTTTGCAACAAAATTATGAAGGAATAAAAAGAAGAAACAAAATTCTTACCTCATCACTCTCATAATCTGAGTCATCATCAGGTGGTCTGGCTTCCTCTTCACTCTTAGCTGGGCTCTGGATCATTGCTCTGAAAGATTCAATCAAAAAATAAAATATTTTATCACAATATGTACATAATGGAATTAAATATATAGCATCTGCATAGTTCAATTTACCTTTAAAATTTTTTACTGGAACCTCACTCTTTAACTTCATTTCAATTCAGAAGTAAAACATCCAATTGATTTACAGCACTTTTACAAAATGAAACCAATGATCATCTTTCCAACTGGAGACTTTGAATCTCTCGTAGAGTATACTTGGTCAATTGCAATTGCATACATGAAATTCATGAAAAATTCAGAATAAATTAATCCTTTTTACACTTTGTACGAAATCTTTAATGGATTTTACATTTATTGTATGAGTCCAGTTGTCAGAAGTGAACAATTGGTTCCATTTGAATGAAATTACTGGGCTTGCAATAATTTAATAGGACTTATGATCCATATTCAGGTAAAATTCAATGTAATAAACTGCTAATATCCCTAAAACACTTTTTTCGGATTTTATTATTAGCATCAACGATAAAATGTAAGGCATTTCTCAATGAGAATATCATCTCCCATTGCAGACATGTAAAGATGAGTTACATTAAAACCTTTTAGAGAGCAATAGTGTTGGAAAAGGTGAAGTACTCTGTTCAACTTGCAAAAATCATACATACACAAAACTAAACAACAACTTATTGCTATCGATACTATATAATATTCTTCAAGTAGGACTGTGGTATAATGGACGTGTTACTGCCTTCAAATCTCAGTAATATGACTAACCTTTTGATTCCTGAGCCTCTACTGGAAGCCTTGCCAAGACCCTTTGAGATACTGGACCTGGAGTTCCTACCATCAGTACTAGCAGAGGGTACTGCAACGAGAGCAAGGAACATCATATTATCTCTTTTAATTTTTTTCACAGATTTAAAAAAAATCAATTAATGATTCATAATTTAGATTCACTTGATATCACCTAATATAGCCCTAGTCTAGATGCTCCAACTGAACATGATTCAATATGACTCTAATATTTTAGTACTCCTGAATAAAGTGTCATGTTGAATTGTGTTCAATCGGGGTTTCTATCTGACTGGGCTTTAAGTATTTTCATCTCTGAAAGGCTTGGAACATCTGGCCCTATTAAAGGCATGTAGACAGATTTTTACTTTCTCATTAGCTTTAAGTTCATTCATTAATTGATGAGGCAATTTATGATTTTCGGAATATATAATATTATTAATCTGGCAGTGGTAGAAAAGACATTCAGGAAAATAATCAGAAGAAGAAAAAAATCTACATTTTGAATGACAGTTTGAGTTATGGAAAAAGTTGCACAATTTTCCAATTTTCTTTGGATTCAGCCTGTGGAAAAATGGAGAAATGTATACTACCGTGTCATAATACATTCTTTTATGGTCTACCTACCTTTCCTCTTACTTGCTGATGAGACCTTCTCCTGATCTTTGTTCTTAGCTTTCCTCTTCTCAAGTCTATCTTTCCTCTTGTCATCTTTCCACTCAAAGGGAGTCAGAGAATCAAGGAATTTCTTGTAGAGTTGGTAATCTTTCAGCAACACCTCATTTTTGGAAATTTCACTGCCACAACAAAGAAAGAAAGGCAATTCAATACTTTGTCCATTTGAAAGAATATGAAAAATAATGTAGTGCAATTTATAGCACCGAGGAAGAAAATAAATTGGGCTACCCTTTTGGTTTAAGTCAATTGTATTAACTTACAAATTTTCAAATATAAATCAAATGAAAAAAAACACTTCAAAACAATTTGTCTTACTTATGCACAATATTTCCTGTTAAAAAATTCAACAAAGACATGCCAATTTTGGTGTACTTTTAACAACCGCAATGAAGCTTTTCTATATTCAAACTCCTTTACAAACATTTACAAACATATGAAGCCCACTTCCACATGATAAGCTGGCAAATAATAAAGGCTTTAATATTAATGTGTGTTTTCAGGTGAATTGGCATATTGATCTGATACTACCAACACAAAGTGGAGAATGAAATAAAATTACCTGCTCACAATGCTTTGTCTACGAGAACAAGAAAGATACCAATAGTTTTCATGCATGGATATGGGAACATTTCTATGAATAACCTTTTTAAGACAAGATTTGTATTTTAGATGACTCACCCTCTGATGCGGCCAATCTCTTCATTGATCTTGCGGATTTCTTGCACCTTTTCCATCTTGGCCTTGGTCTCTGCTTCAGCTCTGAATGTAAAAATATACAACTTCCATGTCACATTCACAAATTAACAACTGATAATATATAAATGGCATAATATATGTGCAGAAAGGCAATTGAAACTCATCCAGAAAAAGCAGGGATAAGCAAAGAAGGCATCTAATGTAAGTGTATTTGATTGATTTCAGATTCTTTTACCCCTTATTTTTATATTCTGGCACATTCATTCTAAGACGCGGTAAGTTAAAACGATAAATTCTGTAAAATAATTGCAACATTCTAAAACGAATCCAATTACAATTGTCACATAACATGTTTCTTAAATTGAGTAACCGCATAAGGCCAATTCTTCAATAAATTAATGAAAGAGTAGTACCTCTGACTGGCAGTACATGTTTATACAAAAGAAAAAATAAAGTAATATTGAAAATATAACAAACAAGAACAAAGATGAATGGAAATAATAATGAACAGCATTTAATGAACCTACATTTTGATTGCCTCCACCGAGTTCTTATCATTCTCCTTGAGAAACTCATCAAACATAGCTGCATCCTCCTCCAAGTATTGCTCTGCCAGCTCCAGTTTTCTCTCCTCAGCTGATGCAATCTCCTCCAGCTTACGCATCTCATCTCGTTTCACACCCAGGGAGTACTGAACAAGGAACATCTCTCTCTTCTTGGCGATGTAGTCTGGCAGACTCTCCTTTTCTACATGTCGGTCTGTTTGCAATGGAACAGATGGGTCAATTTTATACGTTTTCACTTAAAACCTATGCATAATGTCTTTGAATATAGTTCCAGTTCAGTAGAAATGGTTATCATTTACGGAAAAATTCAGAATCTGCAAATGAGAATTACACTACAAAGAAATTCATAACTTTTTTCAGTGGATTAAAACTTGTCTAAATGATTGAAACTGAAAGTGGCAACTGATTGCCATTTGCAGGTAAACAATGCTGGACAATTTTACCTCTTGTGACAGCAATAGTGAAGGAGGGGTCATCCTTGACTGCGAGTGCCTTTTCATCTGCAGCTTCCTCCTCCTCCTCAGCATCCAGTTCATCTAATGGTCTCCTCATCGATGCCCTCAATGCATTCACACGAGAGGTGTACGTTGTCTTCTCATGAACCTTCAGTCCCCTTTGCTTGATTCTTTCCTACATACAGAAGCAATGGGAATTTGTGTGAATGCACAGCCTGAGAAACCAATTGGTACACTATATAAGCTGAAATTTTTCTGAAATGTTATTTTTACAAATTACACGACCATGAATTCACTAAAAATGTATACTCATTAGAATCCCCTTTGACTTGTGTACAATAATTACTCATAATAAGAATCTCGCCATTCTGTTAAAAAGGTCTGAAGTTCAGTGAATTTGCTTAAATTAATGTGTGCTGAAATATTGACATTTACAGTACTCAGTAAGTCAATATTATAAGCATGTACATCTACATGGAAATATCAGATGGGAAATCATTTGGAAGATGAAAAAAATAATACACGCTTTTCATTACATAAGTTGTAACTAGTGAGATATCAATTTTAGAAGTAGGAGAAATACTCACTGCTTTCTTTCGTTGCCTTTCCTTGTCTCGAAGCATTAAAATATCATTGTCAGCAGGCATAGTGAAGGGGTTGAAATCTGGAGCCATTTCTTCATTTTCTGTTATCGGTCAAAATAAATGAAATAATCTTGCATGAGATAGCAATAGCTAAAATACAAAAATAATCTGATTGTTGAACATGGGAAATCTACTTTTACATTTTCAAAAATTGTCAAAAGCGGTATCAACATGAGTAAATATGGAAACATAAAAATTTGCTAACACTAATGCATTGCAAGTGGATTTATGAACCTGTACATAGACGCATAACTGCTACATGGATGCAACAAAATCCAGATTGCATTTTCATTCACTAGCAACTGTTTCAATGTGCTTGTCCCTTTATGTATTATACGATGGAGCCATGTTTGGAGGATTCATTTTAAAGAATAAATAAAAAAAACACTGATGACAGGACACCTATGAACTATGCTAGCATTCACATGCAACAGAGAAGACATCTAGCTACGGTAATCTCTTTTATCTTCAATGATATACAGCATTCAAATTTTCACTTAATTTATATTGCATTATATGCCTCGAAATATAATAATAAATATTCTGATTTTATCACATGACCAAAATAGACGTATATTGGAATGACAGGTCAAATCTGATGATTGGAACCATCATATGGTAAAAAAAATACATCACTGCTTATACTCACCGGTCGTTACTGAATTCTGAGAAGCAGATTTGATGGATTGAGGGAAGGTGACTCTTCCAGATTGGCGGGAGACAATATCTTGTCCTACAAAAGACATCCAAATGTATGCATGATTATTGTTTCTCATTAAGTCATTAGTCAGTACATTTTAATCATTTTAATTTTAGTCAGACTATTCTTAATATCGGTGACATCCCACTCTTCTCAGCGTCTTCCACACCCCTCCCCCATCCCGCACGAAACAAAAATCATGAATCTTTCTTGCATCTTAGACATAAATAAAATTCTTTCTCTTGCTGATAAAGCCAGGGGGATTTCTTGTATACATACTAAACAAAACTTTCAGATGTAGAATGTTGCTAGGCCTTCTTCCCAGGAAAAAAAAATCAGTGTAATGTATGCCAACATTATTTTTAAAAAGAAATTATCCTTGACAAGAAATTATATTGCTTTTGGTATTGAAGTGGCCCATTCTTGTTAAGGATGAGAAAAAAACATAACCCTTATATTGATCTTTACAACAAAGAAGAAAATTGTTTAAATACTTACTTGACTTCTTGTCTCCCGTGTTTGGTGATTGTGAAGGGGAAAGAGAACGAGCTGGAGAACCTGGCCCAGACATGCTTGCTCTTTATTGACTTGATCTAAGGATTAAGAAGACAGGAAAAATGAAGATCATTCATTGTAGTCCTGACCAACTCATAAGAAAAAGACTGAAGCTAAAATGTTTGTACAACTTCTAACATTCACTTTATTTGTCATTTTGCAAATTTATCTTATGTTCACTAGTGTCCGGCCACTTAAACCGATAGATTAGTTTTTGGAGAGATGGCGCTTCAGATATTTAACTACTTTGTGAGCTGCAGTAAAACTATTACCATATTGCAGTTTTTCAATGGGAAATTAGAGCATTTTTTTTCATTCTGAATAGCCATCCTGTTATTGTTAATGAATAACGTAGGCCTACTCTCTCGTCAATTAGCGAATGTGCACTGCAAATCTCTGTGTTTTCTTCGCATGCACACTGCGACACTCGCCTCCAGCCCGTTCGCAGTCTGGCAGTGCGCATTGCTTAGATAAAATTTTAAAATCTCGATGCAGTGCACATTGGCTAATCAACTCGGTATCATACGTATATGCAGCGCACTGCACTGTCACAAGATCAGATACAGCATGAGCACCCGTTTCTCGCCATGGGGGTGTCACCTGCCACCAAACCTCATGCAGTTTGTCTATGGCGCGCACTTAGTCTTAGGTTAAATGTGCGCGCATTAATAAGCACACGTGACGTACGCTTCAACACAATCCCTATGGAGGCTAAAATCACCAGGCAGGTGGCCGGCTACACCCGCCCCATGTCGCTTGGCGATCGCCGATTGCTGCGCGAATATAT